>JAWPHD010007788.1:0-123730 GCA_037043455.1 Cyrtodaria siliqua
GAATCTGGTAAAGTTTGGTAAAGATCAGACGAAAAATGAAGGCCCTACCATATTAACGAGGCAAAATATACCACTAAACAAGAGCCATAACTCCTCTGTTTAAAAAAAAAAAAAAAAGATAAAAATTCAAAACAAAAATCAAAAAAAATAAAATAAAATCTGGTAGTTTAGTGTACTAACGAGGCAAATTATAGCTTTTTTAACGAAATCAAGGGCCATAACTTCGCTGTTACTAATCCGATCTGGCTTGTTATCAAACTTATTCGAGCTTTCATTGACATTAACAATCTGATAAAGTTTGGTAAAGATCGGATGGAAAAGAAGGCCTAATCGTCTTAAACGAGGCAAAATATAGCATTTTTAACTAAATCAAGGGCCATAACTCCTATGTTGCTGATCCAATCTGGCAGGTTTTCTAAATTTTCTGAGCTTTCATTGATATTAACAATCTGGTAATGTTTGGTAAAGATTGTATGAAAAATGAAGGCCCTATTGTCTTAACGAGGCAAAATATAGAGTTTTTAATTAAACCAAGGGCCATAACTCGCTGGTTACTAGTCCGATCTGGCTGGTTTCCGAACTTGTCCGAGCCTTCAAATGATATTAACAATCTGGTACAGAAAAATGAAGACCCTTTCGTCTTAACGAGGTAAAAGTTAAAGGTGGGACGACAGACACCGGACAACTCGCCTTCCCATAAGCTCTGCCAGTAGAGCTAAAATGAAGATATCTGTATTAAGTATATAATCTGATACCTCCGCCTGAGGAGACCTGGACGAGAAGTCGAAATATGTGTTTTAGTTTTCAAGTATACCTCCTTTTGGGTACAGTCGATGGTATGAAGTTACATATCGTATTCAGACAATCTAGTTATTATAATATTTTCCCAGTGGTTAACAGGATTCAGAATTAATAATTGCTGATACAATTACATCATATTACATAAATATTAACTTGTGTTTTATCTAAGGTGGCTAATTTGTATTACCATCCACATGTATGTAGGAGGAATAGTGTAACGTTATGTATTACTTGAAAGGCAATAAGGTAATACTTGTCCTCATGGAAGCTGATTTTAAAGACAATTAAAAAGTACGCTTGAATTCATCAAATCAAACAAAAGGAGTTTTTACAAACTTATATTTCTCATCAAAAACAATATATGAAATACGCTATAGTTTATCAATTCAAAGATAATAGAGAGGGGGTTTACGAATGCCATACGAGCGTCTTGTCTCATAGATATTCATAAAGTTATCTAATATATATAAGGGCCTTTTTTGGCCAATACACATGCAGTTGTACACTTATGTTGTCTGAAACCAATTTTTGAAACTAATCATCCGGCAGAAAACTATCTTCTTCTGCCCATTTACGAAATCGAATGTCCAATATGATCATAATTATATAGTATAGTGTTATAATGCTCAATAGCGTATTACTGGCATAATTAGTGTCGCCTTTTATGGAATTTGTACAAATAATTACAAACTGAGAACAATACACATATTTACTGTCATTCTTAAAAGTGTCCAGTTTCTCAATAACACGTCAAAATAAAATAGTTCCAGTTGCGCAGGCGCAGTGGAAGCCTAACGTTTGAATTGAGCGGCGAAATGGGACCGGGGTATGCTCGGGCTTCCAAAAATATATCAGCAAAACATGTGGAACGGTTCCGGCTTCCGAGCTTCCACCTGGCTACGCGCCTCCATTTCTTATCTCTGTTTCATTCCTAACCACGATGACGTTACATGTCGTCACTTTTTTAAACCGTTAACGTCACAGAACGAAAGTAAATAAATAGTGGATTTAAACAGACGTGGGCCAGCATAATACATAGAGGATATTTGTTTTTTGTTTCGATTAAATATAGGATTTATTTTCATCGAGAAGTGAATAAACTTATATTTTCACGAGTTCTTTAGTACGAGAGAAAATATTTAGTTTTTTCAATTGGAAATGAAAATAAATCCTATATTCACGACAAATCAACACATATTCTATTTATTATATGCTCACAACCTGGACATTTAGGCAGAAAAATTGAATTGAATTGAATGTTGTTTAACGGCTCATCAACACAGTATATGTTATTTAGAGCCGCCCCAGAGAGTGGGGAAGGATACATAGGAATCCGGGAACCTGCCCTACTCTTATTATCGAATAGATTCCTATGGTTCTTTAACGTGCTCGGAGGATAGACCGATACACGGGACCGCCCGGTTTACGTCGCAATAATATAATGCGCCAAAACAATGACGTCAATAACGTCAACAACATAAACAACGTCAACAGTTGCATGACGTAATTTTGAGTGAAAATATATTTTCACGTGAAATATAAACAATGAAAATATAAGGTTTTATTTTACTCATAAAATCAACTATTTCACTGGAAAGTATATAATAAAGATTACTATACTCAGTAAAGGTAAACGCTTTAGCCTAATATTACAATCGTAACACTATTTATGATGATGTGGGGGTGGGGTGGTGGTCTGGCTGAATGCTCCCCACGATTTGTTAGAAGTAAAATGGTGCACTCTGACGAGTTTGGGGAGACACTTCTGGGGGATAAAGAGAACATATCAGGGAAAATGTTTTCGGCCCTGGTCTGCAGTGCCTAAAAGCAGCTAAGTCGCTAGAAACATATTTGTTTTTAGGAAACGTAAACATCTTGGCTTATACCTTTGGACGCAGTAGACTTCAAATTTGAAAATGTGCGATTTGGCTGATCGATTCAAGTGAAATTAATTTAATTTAGACCTTACTGGGGCATGTGAAATAAAATGGACGGTCAGTATTCAGTAAAGATTAACATTGATATAAGGATTGATTTTCATTTTCTGCGATGTTATCGAAGTATAACACGTCAATGATGGGTCACAAATTGTGTATAAAACCGCGTAGCGCAAACCGCTTCGCTACGCTACGCGGTTTAATACAATGTGTGACCCATCATTGACACGATTTACGTGTTTTACTTCGATAACATCGCGAAAAATGCAAACAATCCTTAATTATTTAGTTTGTCTAACCTTCAGGATAACAGCCGTTTTAACGTATTCATCTAACACGCTTATAAAACTGCTTCTGTTATAAGTTATGGTATCATCAAATCAATGCTGCAGTTTGACACTAGTATCAAAAGTATAGGTTTCCATATCTAGAGAACTTTTTTTGATATCGCCAGTTCGACAAACAAACACATTTTGATGATAACTAATTGAAAATGCTTAATTAAATGATATTCTCTTTGTTGCGTTTCTCATCCACACTAAACGAGATATTTTAAATAAGAACATTTCCGCTAGGCTGCTTCCACTAACAGACTAATAGTAAGCAGTATTAATAGCCGATTTGAGCTAAACACAAAAATGATCATACATATATGAATATAAAAGCAAATTACCAAAATATACAAACAATAAATATTCATTGACGTTGCAGAAGCCAATACAACACGATAATAAACCATTCAGGGCGAGACTAGATTGAAGAGAAACATTGAAAGTTACCTATCTTTACTGGTTTTGGGTAGAAGTTATCATAGGGTCCACAATCTGTCAGGTCATTGCACAATCAAACAAGAAACAACATAGTGGCTAATGTAAATGAGTAAATTAACAAACGTGCAGTGCGTGTACATGATTACATTAACTGTTATAGCTTCTTATGATTTTGCTATCATGGCTAAATATTTGATGAAGTTTACAAATCATGTCGTAATAGAAAACATGTTGTGAACGTCATTGTCGTCGAAGAGGTTTTAAATTGATATGCTATTTTAGATGAAGATGATGTTTACGATAATACCATTTTGCATTAATGAGGCAAAAAACAAACGCTTCAGTCTGAAGCCATTTTGTAGTAGTATACGTACGTAGTGAAACTTTACAATAATGTCACTCCTCCGTGGTTCCACTGTCAGTTCCGTCGGTGTGTTCTTGGGCAAGACACTTTCCCTCAGCCTCGTCCGTCGGATGGGGACGTAAACCGGGCGGTCCCGTGTATCGGTCTATCCTCCGAGCACGTAAAAGAACCATAGGAATATTTTTGATAATAAGAGTAGGGCAGGTTCTCGGATTCCTATGTATCCTTCCCCTCTCTCTGGGGCGGCTCTAAATAACCTATACTGTGTTGATGAGCCGTTAAACAACATTCAATTCAATTTAGTAATCGACGTCATCAGCAGGTGCACGAGATGATCATCCGTAACGAAGATTTGTCTCGACTCGGTAGGTAAACACACGCATCTCAGACCATGAAGATATAATTGTGTCTAAAGTATCGCAATCAATGGTAAAAAGACTCGGTTAATATTCACTTCTGCTAATACTTAACGAATTGAGAGCAGAATCAAAGAAAGTTATTTTAGCAAGATGCAAGATAATTCTCAGTGGAGTGTTTTCATTTTTAACTTTCTTTGATTCTGCTTTCAATTCGCAAAGTGAATATTGACCGAGTCTTTTTACCATTGATTGCGATACTTTAGGCATAATTATATCTGTATGGACTGAGAATTAGAGCTGAAATGCGTGTGTTTACTTACCGAGTCGAGACAAATATTCGTTACGGATGATCATCTCGTGCACCTGCTGATGACATCGATTACTGGGCTTGTAATTAGAAACTTGTTTTTCCGTTGTTATGGAAATGCGCATGCAAAATAAGTCAGTACAGAAACCGGTGTTTGCTTCTATAACTACTTGCTTTAAATTCGTTTTAACGAACGGGAGGTGGACAGCCATTGCATGCTTCAGTGTGGTTCTTTGGTCATCAGTACTGACCAACATGATAAGGGTCGTTGCCTTTGGTGTAAGGTGGTTCCTAATTCATTCCAACCTACCTTTATGGCTAACAGAAATGCGATTTCCTGTTCAGTAATAGCTACCTCCTATATGAAGGTGCCGTGAACATGGAGGTACCCTATACGTCAATATTTACCTATTCGTTGGCTATCTGTTCATGTTTACTCACTTATATGTTAGCATTTCCGAAAGGATTTTACTATATATGTAATGGTATTATACATCACGTTTACACTCCAGTATAAAATGCCTATACTGTTTTCAAATTATGACGCTGAACGGTCAAAATAAATAAAGCACTGTTTCATGATAGTGACGTTACAGCAACTGTATTAAATAGTTATTGGGTTTATCCATACTAAACACGCTATGCGGAAATAAATAGGCGAACGCTGTGATAAGGAAAAATATATGTTGAACGTATTTCAATTTTCAAAAAAAAATAAATATATTCGACTAGTATGTATAGTATACATGTTCATAACATAAATATCGCATATTACATTCGAGAAAGTAATGTCGATCTTCGGTTCGCCTCGGTCGACATTATTTTCATTAGTTTACCAATGTCAACTGCCATCCTCACTGGGATGCAATATTTATATAATCAGGAACGGTTCATTATTGCTACATATAAAGACCATAGGTGTCGTTTCTTTCGTAAAAAAAGGTCAAGTTTCTGTATTGTGATGTGTCCTTCCCCTCCCTTGGCTCTAAAAAATCTATGATATGTTAAACAACAGTCAGTTCAATTCAGTTCTAAAATGGTTAAGCCAATATAGTTGAAATGTGTACATCAAAACAGTTATATCATTCAGATCATTTTTTAGCCTATAGTCGAGTGGAAATCTGACACTACCTATGGATGTATGGTCACAGTTTCTAACATAAATTGTATTCCACGTGTATGCTGACAGCCAAATCTTCAGCTCAGTGATGTATTGTATAACAAAATAATTACCTTTGGATTATATCCCATATCATGTTTTACGCAAGCGTAAAATAGCTGCCGAGAGACAAGAAGTTATCATATAACACGACGTCCTAAAAGTACACGTCAACACAGAAATACAACTGTTCACATGTAAGGGATACGTGTGCGTTAGCGTGTGCATTACACCACATATAAACTGTTCACTGTTATTATGTGTAATTATAAGATTACGTTATCAAAGCAAAACATGTAAAGCAACTGTTGCTACCTTACCATTAGCAATAATGAAAACCCTAATAATGAAAATATAAAAAAAAAATAATAATAATGTTTCGTCGCTAATATACATATAATAATAATGTTTACATGCTACATTTCAGTAGACTGGTTAACGAAAACGTCATTTCAGCAAGTTTGTTAGGCATAGGCAAACACAGAAACCATATAAGGATATAAGGAAACCATATAAGGATATGCTGCCTTCGGCAGCTGAATGATACTTACGTAGACGGTTCCAAATTATGCTATTACATTATTAGGGCCGAATAATGTTTAATTGGTAAAGTCTATTAACTGTTATGTCAGACACACGATATCGAGTGTGATTTGTTCTGCCAACTGATGACACTTTTATTATTTAAGTAGATGACTACTTAGTGCGTCCAGCACAATTACTGGAATTGTTAAATGGTTATTCATAATGAGTGAAGTGTCTGTTCGACACCGCTATTCTCTAGGACATTATGTTATAATTGAACACAAATGGAATTGGCTTCTGTTCTGGCGCCCTTCAGTGCAAGTCGACACTCCCTCTAACATCGCGTAATTTGACTTTCTGCGTGTGCCTGAATGATGCCACTCTGATCAACATTTTAGCTTGGCATCGTCTTTTATAAAGGTAATAATTCATTTGTTATATAAAAATAATGTCATCAAATGTATGTGAATATATGTGATCAAGAAGTAAAACACGGACAAATATCCTTAAAAAATATAGAATGTAGGATTCGTAAAACATGTCAAACAGAAACATTCCGCAGAAGACTGATATGGAAACAGATTGCGATTTTCAGAAAAGGAATCAATGTGTATAATTATCATAAATTGTATGCTGTTATTTTAAACCATTGTATTATATTGAATTCATTTAAATATCGAAAACAATTTAGGCATAGTTACTGAAATTAAAATATAGAAAACAGATATTGAAACAACAGACAGACAGACAAGCAAGCAGGCAAGACAGACAGACAAATTGTGTAGCATTACTATTTGCACATCTAACCGAAAGAAGTTAAATATTGTTTTTTATTACATTTTTATCGATGAAAGATCGGGATTTCTCAGTGAAAGATCGCTAAATATTAACTAACTCAGTGAAAACGAAATAACTAACTGTGCACTTCTTTTCATTTTTTTTGCGACTGAGTTTTTGACCTTGACCGAACTACTTTTTTATGTAAACAAAACTAGAGTCTGCTTTCACGGCCGATTTATAATGGGGCCTTTACACAGGATGGCGACCTTTGTGCCTCCCGTGTGCGACCATAAAATTTGCCAGGTCGTCGTTGGAGGCTCAAAGGTGGTAGAATGAATGGTTGCCTAGGTCGTTCAAAGGTGGTACACAGGAGGTTCAGACATCGCCATGGACGCCATGGTCGCCGTGAATTTTTGAACATGCACAAAGGTCGCCGAGGAGGTTGGTTGCTCAAAGTGGCTCAAAGGAGGCAGAAGGGAGGCACAATCATTACCGTGGTTGCAGGATGGATGCACAGTTGTCGCCCAATGGTCGCCAGGTAATAGATGCGTTCTGCTGCAAATTTTCCCGTCAATCTGGGCGATGCTTCTGCCTCCCTTGTGCCTCCCTTGTGCCTCCTTTGGACGACCAATAGCGTGCATTGAACGATGACTGTGGCGACCGCTGTGCCTCCATTCGGCGACCACGGCAACCCTTGAGCCACCATGGCAATGCTTCTGTCTCCCTTCTGCCTCCTTTGAGCTACCTGTAGTGCCTCCTCAGCGTGCCTATAAATAGAGGGCTATTCTTCTAAGGACAGCAATGGCCATCTGGTTCACCAGCAGTGCTTGGTGACCTTGTAAGATGGCAGTATGCAAGAGGAGTTGGTTGTTCATCCCAAAATCTTTACCTTCTGGAGATGTTCTCACTTTGGCAGCTAGGATGAAAGTGATGAAAAAGCGCCAGAATCAGGGCATATATATACCCAGGCACTCCAGATTGCCCAGCAGTCGCCAGGGGTCGCCCAAACAATGCTCAAGGGTCGCCTAGGAGGCAGAAGCATGGCTGAATGGTCGTCCAGTGATCGCCGTTAGTTGCCGTTGGTCGCCGATGATGGCACAGAGGAGGCTCAATGGTTGCCCAAACATTGCTCGGGGGTCGCCTATGTAGCCTATAATCGCGTTGGTTGCCGTAGGTTGCACAGGGGAAGCTCAGGGGAGGCAGGCAGGTGGCTCAGTGGACGGACAGGTCGTTCATAGATCGCCGAAAATTGCATTTTTGGTGGTTCAAGGGAGGCACAAGGATCGCTCGAGCAGTTACATAGAAACATGATTTTCTGGGTTTAGGCGACCATTGAGCGTCCTGGCCATTTTTTGGTCGCTCAAAGTTGGCACAAAGGTCGCAGCCCTGTGTAAAGGGGCCTTAAGTACATGTACTGTCGTAGACTGGGAGGTGATAAGGGTTCCGATTTTTCGGAACTGCCAGCCACAAATGTGAATAAAATGACGACAAAACCAAATGGTATATTTTATTCAAATATATTATACATCTATTTCTTTGTGACATCATTTAATTAAGTCACACGCAACAACATCTGTCCAAACTCCATCTCACAGTCTCAGCGAGTTCAACTTTGCGAGTAGAGCAACCATGAAATCCTGTGATCCTTCCTGGAGTAAACATTCTGCTTCATATATGTAGCGTCTTCATTTGAGACCTGGAAATATAATATCATGATGCTGTTTAGAACTTGTTTGTTTGTTTTTTGTAATTATTTTGTTGGGAGTGGGGGTGGAGGGGGATTAAACACACAGGCATTGTGAGCATTTTTCACGAGCAAGTGGATGCAAATAATAAACAATAAACAATATGCCTATCACTGAGTGAGAAAATATTTAGTGAGACAGTAGGGGTGTGGCTCTTTACAAAAGAAAATATTTCTTGAGATGGTAGGTGTGTGGTTCTTTACACGAGCAAGTGGATACAAGTGATGAAAAATAAACAGTATGCCTATCATCGTGTGAAGGATTTCGTCATAATCAAATGTTGCGGTTAAATCTATGCATTACATTTCAAATCAGTTTGTGTATGATTTTAACGAAAATGTTTCAGGGTTGGAACGTTCTCTGTAAATGACGTTGACAATATTTATCTGCTATGATGATAATAGGGAAATCCTTCATGACAGATGTGATAAAAAAAACAAAAAACAATATGCCTACCATCGAGTGAATTATTTTAACGAAACATTATTTACCTGTTGGCTTCGATTACAGTGAAACCATTCACAAGATTGTGGGCATGTGTTTCTCTTCAAAAACAAGCCGATGCGAGTAAGTAAAAAGACAAAACAATACTACCTTTCGGTGAAGGACCTGCCTATAGTGTGGACAACAAAAAATACAAATTGTGATGTTGATTTATGACATGAATAAAATGTTGAAGATGTCAGTTTCATTTACTGACAAAATTGAAAATATTATTTTCAATGCATCCAGGCGGAGATAAATGTGACGGTGAACAACATCGGTTACAACCACAGAAGCGCTTTATCTTTTTTATATAAAAGAGTTCCGATAGCGACAGCAACTAAAGCATGAGTTTAAATATAAAAGTTTTCTCACTTCGAGAAATAAAATATGTTATTCACGACAAAACAAAAAAAAAATCTGTTTATTTTATGATTTTACAAGCAATTATAAAAGTAATTAAACCGTTTTATACACCTGGCTACGCGCCCTGTTTATTTCCTAGTCACGATGACGTAACGAAACGTCACACGAAGTCACCTTATTTTGAAACCATTAACGTCACAGAAAGAAAGTAATTAAATAAACAGTGGATTTAACAGTATAACAGTAGGAATATATCTTGTGAGCCGGGTTAATGTGCGGGTCGCACATTAAAAAAGTAGTCCCGGCAGCTACTGTGGAAATAAAACTCTATTTTCCACAGTGTGGAATAACACACTTTTATTTCACTGATAAAACACAGTATTGCATTGCTTATCATAAAATAAATATGTATATATCTTGCTGGCAGTTTACTAGTTAAAGATTGACGTATTTTTATTAGGAATACGGTTAAATATGCATGTATATATCTTGCTGGCAGTTTATTATTTATAGATAGACGTATGATTATTAGGAATACAGTTAACTATGCATGTATATAGCTTGCTGGCAGTTTATTATTTATAGATAGACGTATTATTATTAGGAATACTGTTAACTATGTATGTATATATCTTGCTGGCAGTTTACCAGTTATAGGTTCACGTATTATTATTAGGAATATGGTTAACTATGTATGTATATATCTTGCTGGCGGTTTACCAGTTATAGGTTGACGTATTATTATTAGGAGTACGGTTAACTATGTATGTATATATCTTGCTGGCGGTTTACCAGTTATAGGTTGACGTATTATTATTAGGAATACGGTTAACTATGTATGTATATATCTTGCTGGCGGTTTACCAGTTATAGGTTGACGTATTATTATTAGGAATACGGTTAACTATGTATGTATATATCTTGCTGGCAGTTTATTAGTTATAGATAGACGTATTATTATTAGGAATACGGTTAACTATGTATGTATATATCTTGCTGGCAGTTTACTAGTTATAGATTGACGTATTATTATTAGGAATATGGTTAACTATGTATGTATATATCTTGCTGGCAGTTTATTAGTTATAGATAGACGTATTATTATTAGGAATACGGTTAACTATGTATGTATATATCTTGCTGGCAGTTTACTAGTTATAGATAGACGTATTATTATTAGGAATACGGTTAAATATGTATGTATATATCTTGCTGGCAGTTTACTTGTTATAGATAGACGTATTATTATTAGGAATACGGTCAAATATGTATGTATATATCTTGCTGGCAGTTTATTAGTTATAGATAGACGTATTATTATTAGGAGTACGGTTAACTATGTATGTATATATCTTGCTGGCAGTTTACTATTTATAGATAGACATATTGTTATTATGAATACAGTTAAATATGTATGTATATATCTTGCTGGCGGTTTACTAGTAATAGGTTGACGTATTATTATTAGGAGTACGGTTAAATATATATATGTATATATCTTGCTGGCAGTTTACTAGTTATAGATTGACGTATTATTATTAGGAACACGGTTAAATATGTATGTATATATCTTGCTGACAGTTTACTAGTTATAGATTGACGTATACTTATTAGGAATACGGTTAAATATGTAATAATAACAATATTCTTTATTCCTCCATATAGGAGATTCACATAGTATACAAACAACAATGACAGATAACCAATTACAAAATAAGTACACAAACAAAACAAGAACCTATAAACATGGTGGCAGTTATATATGCAAAATCAAACAAAATCAAATCTGTGCGGGGAACTGGCGCTGAAGCATCATATTATATATTTAATTTATGTTTACTCTGTTACATATTTTAACCACACCTAATGTATGCACCTAAATATTGTACCATAAAACTGGTCTATTGATTAAAGAGACGTGTTTCAATCATGTTACTGTTGGCACCAAGGAACACATTAACAACGTCGCTTTTGTTTAGCGCCGAAAGGGTTTCTTTTACCTGTAATCCCAATTGGTTTTGTATTTTTAACCACATATTAGTTCTTTCATTTTCTACGTATGGGCAATCGCATATGCAGTGGTCAACAACATTGTCTGTTATTACATAACACCTTTTGCAGTTTTCCTTTATTTTCGTTATATTTGCAATAATCACACAAACCGTCTTACAATACTTGAGAGATGTTGGGTGATTCCTAGCATATAACCATATATTGGATTCTCTATAGCTACTATGAATTGAGAAAAACCTCATAAATTTAGGTTCAGCCAGCCTATTGTTCAATTCAGTGGTTATAGTTTCATATATTTTACCATTCACTTGCTTTTTCTAGCACAGTTTGCTAGGAAAGAGACCATTCGAATCGTACCCGTCCAGGACATGCATAAGGCCATATATATTGATAGTTTATATGTCTGGAATAAAACCTGTCAAGCAGTTGTTAATTGTAAATGCGCTTATCCTAATTAAAAATATCTGTTTCAATGCACAATCTCTTTGTAACCTATACAGTTGTCCCAAAAAGGTAAGTTTCCGTCGGTCTATCTAAGATGCCATTGGTAAACAATTAAGCAAACTTAAAGCCAAATCAGTTCTTGTTCTAATATGAAAACCTTGCAGATGTTTAACGCATAGTCGATGTGACCTCTCTAATGTTAAGACATCATTCATACTCAAAAAGCCTAACATTCACTGCCATATAAGGCTTTTGGAAGAACCACAGCATTGTAAATTTTCTTACATGTTAGTGGCTGCAGATCATTGTCAAACAGACGAGAGTTTACTAAGCTAAAATATGTGCCTCTAATTTTATTGCAACACAACTTTATAATATCTGTTTATTTCAAGTATTTACTGCATGTTATTCCCAAATGGATAAATTGTTCAACTTCGTTGACATTGTCATTGCCGAGCATCCAAGCTCTGTTTGTAATATTATAGGCAAATTTATTTTCATTTAGAACCATTACTGCTGATTTCGAAGAATTGTATTCGTAACGCCATAAACATGAGTATTCGCAGCAGATGCTTAGCATACGTTGGTCCATGATTGGAAAGACTTTATAAAGTCAAATCATCAGCCACGGTAGGGCAACATAACCTAATGCTGCCTATTTTTAAGCTGAGATTACAATCACAGAGCTCTTCAGTAAGATCATTTTAAGTAGATGAGGTAGAGAAAAGGAGACCACACCCCGCCTTCTCGGGTACCTTGTTTTATAGGGAACCAGTCCGACTTGAAACCTTTATGGAAGACACAGCTAGACATGCCTTCGTGCATTTCAATTATCATCAACCATAGCTTATGTGGAATATTAAGCTTAAGAAGCTTGTAGAAAAGGCCATCATGCCAAAGTCTATCAAAGGCTTGTTTAGAGTCAAGAAAACATCTAAATAGTATACTACCATTTTCTTTACAATATAAACTACATTCGCGAAATAAAAATGACGTCATAACGCAACCCATTGGCTCTTGAAATCCGCCTTGTAACCCATGTATAGGCTTTGTAACACTACTTTGTAGTCGTTTTAATAAAATGCGCTCATACAACTTTAGAATGGACGATGACAATGTTATAGCACCACAAGGTGCTAGAGTGGTCACAAGGCAGAAGATGGCATTTCTCAGCAAAACAAGGCCATAACTCTGGTGTTACTGATCCGATTTAGCTGGTTTTCGAAGTTGTCCGATATTTAAATCATATTAACGATCGTTATAAGTTTAGTAAGAATCAAATAATAAATGAATGTGCTAGAGTGTTCACAAGTCAGAATATGGCATTTTTCAGCAAATCAAGGGACATACTCCAATGAAACTAATTTGATCTGGCTGTTTTTCGAACTTGTCCGAGGTTTCATTGATAATTACCATTCTGATAAAGATTCGCAAAGATCGAATGATTAATAAATGTACTAGAGCGCAGACGAAACAAAATACACCAATTTTCGTTAATTCAAGGGCCATAACTCGGGTGTTAATAATCCGGTCTTGCTGGTTTTCAAACTTATACAAGCTTCAATAGTATTAACAATTTGGTAAAGATTGGTACAGATAGGATGCAAATGAAGGCGCGACTGTGCAGATAAGACAAAACACAGCAATGTTCGTTAATTCAATGGCCATAACTCAGTCGTTACTGATCCGATCTTGCTGGCTTGCGAAATTATCCGAGCATTCATTGATATTAACAATCTGGTAATGTTTGGTAAAGATAGGATACAAAATTAAGGCGTTACATTGCAGAATAGACAAAATACGACATTTTTCGATAATTAAAGGGCCACCTGATCCGATCAGGCTTGTTTTCGAATTAGTCTGAGCTTTCATTGATATCTACAATCTGGAAAAGCTTGGTATAATTATACAGAATGCATAATGGAGGCATTAAAGTGCATTCAAGATAAATGCACGAATTTTCGTTAATTCAGGGACCATAACTTCGGTGTTATTGGTTCGAACTTGCTGGTTTTATTGATATTAACAATCTAGCAAAGTTTGGTAAATATCGGGTGAAAAAAGAAGGAGCTAGAGCGCAGACACCGAAAGGTTAACGGCCGGACGAACGTACGACGGACAACAGACCATGACGTAAGCCCTACTGGCCTATGGCCTATGGGCAGTAGAGCTCAAATGTCGACATCCAGAGAAATTAGCAAAGTAGCGATACACTTAATTTTTGTAGTAAAGCTATATCAAGGGTTACAATCCCTACGTCACGCGCACGCGCTAAAACAGATCCGTTTACATACAGAGAAGCTACATTGCAGGAGCTGGTAAGTGGATTTTTACCAATATTTACAAAAAATTTGGTAAATTGACAATGCCAACCGTACCCCATGGATTAGAAGGTTTTTATTAAACCTTAAATAAGCTGTAAACTCCCAGCCGTTTGTCAGTTTACTTCAATACAATCTCATTTCAAAGCTGGGTACAGTTTACATTTTGGTAGAAATGTGATTGTATCGAAGTAAACTAACAAACGGTTGGGAGTTTACAGGTTTAATAAAAGCCTTCTAATCCATCTGGTACTGTGGGCATTGTCAATTTACCAAATGTTTTGTAAATCTTAATAAAAATCCACTTACCAGCTCCCGAATCAAGCTTCCGTGTATGTAAACGGATCCATATTGGCGCGTGCGCGTGACGTAGGTTGCTACCCTTGTATATACAAGTGCATTTATTAGAAACACCTCATGAATTATCCAGAATTGTACTTAACAACCACAGCAGTTGCAGTCAATCAAACCACCTGAAAGAAAATTTCATTCACTTATATCCTTGTGTCCATGTTCCAGTCATCGCACAAGGGAACGTCACGAATAATGACTGACTCTATTCTGACAGAGTAAGTCACTAAATATGAAGGAGTGTTCGAAAAGAAATGCATTTAGGCGAATTATCTCGCTAATATGACTGAAATGCTGAAATTTCTATGACAACCCTTCAAATTATTCCCCACGATTAGAAATGCATAGTTCCAACCTGTAAATTCATTCCCGGAAAGCGTCGCAGTAGGCTGATTTTAGTACACTCCTGAGCCACTGATTTATAGCTGGAACAAGAGCCTGTCTCGAATGATAACTGCGGTTTTCATTTTTGGAAACAGGAAAAAATCGTAGGGAGCTAGGTCTGGGAAGTACGCGGGAGTGGAACGACTGTAATTTTTTTCCGATTTCAAGTAATTGGTTACAAGTGCAGGCTTATGAGCCGGTGCATTGTCATTTAAGGCACGAACAAATCGGAAACCTGTAGTTGGGCGCCATTTTTGGAAGTATTTCTTCAGTTTTTTAAGCACGGTAGAATCTGCCTGTGACACATTTACCCTTCGTTACTGGAACGTGTATGGTTTAACCATGATTTGTAAAAAATACAGCATACAAAATTGTCTTCGCGCTCTGCGTTCTTTTGGCAATAATAGGTCTATTGGCAAGTTTCGTTGCCCAGATCTTATTACACACCTTTCTCTCTAGTTGGAAATAATATACCTACATTTCGTCACTAGTCACCACATTTACAAATTGACTTTCGTCATATTTCCGAAACATTTTCAGCAACCTTTTGGTCAACATTATGCGTACCTTCTTTTGATCATCAGTCAAATGGTGAGGTACCCATCGCGTAGATGTTTTCCTAACTTTTTATCCGGATGAAATTAACTGTTAATAGTGATACCCCTACACTACGAGCAATCTGACGCACAGTGTATCTTGCATCAGTTTCAATAATCTGTCTCACTTTCGACACTACTTTTTGGTGGTGGCTGTGTTCGGCCGACCATATGTTGGAGCATATTTGTCAGATTCTACACCAAATGCAAATTTCTTTTTCCAACACAGAACTGTTGTATAAATTACCTTGTAGCATCCAAAGGCATGTTTCTATTTCGGAATAAATATGCTTTGCAGAATAATCGAGTTTAGAGCGAACTTTGATGTAAGCCTTAATTTCCTCAATATTATCTACTCGTTTCCCAACCATTTCTGTAACAGTGGTCAGCGACTGACTATATTGAAATGAAGATTATTTAGGAAACGGGTTAACCTACTATTTCATGTATACATCACTGCGTAGGTATTGAATAGAGGTGGCCATGTGTATATCAATATAAAATTACACGTGCTTCTAGAGAAATTCCCATTTCTTTTCGAACACCACTCGTACTAACGGATCGCATCCTTTTCTAGGGGATTGTCTAATTAATTTTATGCGCATTGTTTATTCTGGGAAGTAAGTAATAAACAACTAGTTGGTGTAATGTCGATATATGCCACAACGTGACTTTTTATTCACAAGGGTGTGAATATGTTTAAAGTTCAATTAGTAGACATGTAATATTGCATGAAACATTGTAATATTATTAACACATATTAATTTCCTTTAATTGCATAATGAAACTGATATAGAATAAAGCACTATAAAATTAGATGTACTAAATATTATTATGCAATATTACGTAATCTAAGTTGTTACACGATTTGTCGTTAATTGGAAATAACTGTTTTTTATATTAAAGACATTAATGGTGTTTATATAATCTTAATTAGCTATGGCGATTTTCGCCACTCTCATCAGACAATTTGACTGATGAAATCGCCATAAGAAAGGGAAAGAAACAAAAACAAAACGAATGACCTTGGCATATATCGAACACGAAACAACAAAAGAAAAACAAACCAATTAATTAAGCGTATTTTATGCTGATGTTTTAGCGAAATGCACATTATACCTTAACGCGTCTGAACGATCGTACATGAACACATGGTGCGATTCTGACATAAATGTACACGTGAATAAAACATAATTCATATACATTAAATCACTAAGCAAAAACTAATTCATATACGTTGAATCTCTCGTAAAGTGATATTCCGTCGAATGTACGACTTCAAAATGTCTCTTTCAAGTGGACCCTTGGAAACGGCCGGACACGACACATACGAAATATATGTATATCAATGTAGTTTATAAACACGAACGACCCTACATGAACACATGGTAAGGTCACTCCCCGTGTGTACGAATACAACCCCACATGAACCCATGGTGGGGTCAGTATTTGATAATGAGTCTAGTTTGAATGCAAACCGCTCACAAGTAATCAGTGAAATGAACGCATGGATTTTCCGTGTTATCTTTATCTGTAATGTTGAGCGACTATGTAATTAAGGCCGTGAACCCACTGGCCTCTATTTATTGATGTATGTATTTGACCGCAACTGCGCGTCGGACACGTTGTAAATAGCTCCACCGCCGACTTCTCCACTGGCGTCTGTAAACGGCGAAAAACAGCATGTCTGAAAAAAATAAAACAACGTAGACCTTCCGCTGGGCGATGCTACAAATTGTTTACATATCAAAAGGTATTGTTTGACACCTGTTGTCAGACGGACGCAATCGTATGGCTTTTTCACATTAAGAGTGGGATTTATTGCCTATTTGAATTAATTAAAACAAATAGTCATGTTTTACCACAAATAACTCAGACATACATTTATAACGTTTATTCGAGCTTGTTATAATTTAAAAAAATTTTTTTTTTATAATTTAAACAAATTCGAGCTTGTTCGGGTAATGAACCACTTATAAACATCAAGAGATAATTAATTGGAATGAACGATGCTTTCTGTTATGTGTGACACATAATGGAGATAATGCGAACATGTACTTTAGAACCTCAAATAACTCAAACAGAATTATTTTGTATACATATCTAAAGTGCCTATCATAGCTTGTTCAGGGGTAGGACCCAAGCCCTTCCATTCATATTCATTTTGTTATTTTTTGTTCATGCTCATTAAAGGTCTTCATCATGAACCCTGCATTGTTTCTGATGCCATTTCGCTCACATCACTGAGAGCAGTGGCAGAAAACAATAAACGTGACTCCAGCGTAATTGGAGTGTCTACAATAGAATTTGCAGCAACTCTTCAGTTTAGGGTGAGAAGGTCCTAAGCCCATTCTCCATATTTTATCTCGATGTACATGGAGGATGAGCCTGGCATGTTCATGCCTGTTAGGCGCCATATAACCTTTCATGTGTTGGTGCGCGCCTTAAAACCCAATTCAATTCAATTCAGGTAATGAACCATTATAAACGGCAAGAAATAATTAATTTTAATGAACATTGCGTCCTAGGTTATGTATGACACAGAATGGATATAATGCGAACCTACCGGATGTTGACCGGGTGGCCATTCTTAATCAAAGATCCAGTAATGATAATATACTCTAATGACCATTAATTGTACCATTAACTGAATTAGGTGGAGGTTAACGATTCCCACGGACAGCTTTGAACATTGAACTGTCTGCTGCCACTCACAGACAAAGATACATGGCTATTAACTGACACCTGTTGATAAGATCACAGACGTATGAGCTCTTGAATTTCGGAAAGATTCAGAGAACTGTGAGCTCTTAAAATGTTACAATTATCAATGAACTTGATATTTAATATTTTCAAATATATGACATATATTTTGGGGATTGTGTCTAAAAGGACGTGTCTTAAATGACTTAGATCTACGAACTCAATGGCCCGTATATTTGATATTATCTTTTCTGATATCATGGAGTCGACTGGCATTCATATGCTTGTAAACGATTTGTGTGCGTTAGACCCACGTGTTATTTTGCCGACTAATGAGTTAACACTGTCATTCATGATGACATATTCGGTTGTTTTTGCCTTCGAGGCCAAAGCTTTTTCTACTATTTCTGACAGTGAGGCCGTGACTCTTTGAGTGACGTTATCTGTTATTTCGTTTATTAAAGGGAGTACATCGGGATTTTCATGGGAGTCTAGGTGTCCGACTTAGAATTGACAAATAAAAATGTTTTTTAGAATTTTCCACTCCGACTGGCTGTTGTAAAACACAGAGCCTGAATGGGATATGTTACAGATAACCCTGGTGATGAACGGGGCCCACCCCCGCTGTTTTAATAAGCCAGTGGTCTTCGTGTTGCGTTATAAACACTGAAGCGCGTAATAGGTTTATAAACCGGGGTCCAGGATGTACGTACAGAGAACAAACGCTTTGCATACATATTTAATTACTTCGCAATTAGATTATTTGTGTAATGGCGAGGAAACCCGTAAGATCCTGTAACTTTCGAAGTGTATACATTCCATCTACATACAATTAATGTTGTGATATTCCTAGTCGCAGAAATATGTTAAGGTTGGTGATCTACTTTTCCAGTAGGTTATCGTTAGGCGATATACTTTTGAAAAGGATCTACGTGAATTGTTGAAACCTTGCTGAAGAAGTTTACTTGTAATGACGTAATATCGATCATTGAAGTCTTTAACCTCATAAAACTCTGTAGCCAAACAAACCAATTCTAAATTTTAAATAATTGAATGTGAGTATATTCGCGTGCGCAGAAGTTATTTTTGTTTTATTTACACCTCACTGCGAGTTTAGAGGTCATCTGTGATGTTCCTTGTTTGGCTCTAGAACATCGTTGTTTTTTACCTCTTTTTCTGTGTTAAGCAGAAACACTTGTTGATGTCACAGTACCCTTTAGGGACATCTAAAATCAGAACAATTTAAACAAATGAGATGAAATTAACGTTATTGTACTGGAATTAAATGATGCTTAAAATTTCCACTGTCAAGTTTTAAATTAGTGGTTGTGATGCAGGTAATTGAGAAATCGCTTTTACCTCTTTTAATAAACATGTGCGAAATAATCGTAAAATGTTCCTTACTGATTTGTTCGTTAAATAATTGTGTGCAATAAAATGTACATACACGAAAGAATCATACAAAACTTTCACATTCTAAGTGTTATATTATACATGTTACGATTCGCAATCTGGGAGGTTCTTATTATTTTGCATGTGGGCAATCTCAAAGTACATTCTGCAGTCAAAGAAAGATACAAATATCGAACAGGGGAAGCAGCATTCAAGGACGACAGTCAACCACAAAACACAAAAACAAACACGCAAACCGACAAACGAGAAGGCAAAAGTAATAAAAAATGCAAACGACGTCATAAACACAAAAGGGTTGACAAAAGGGCTACCGCCTTGGAACGGTCAGTGGCAACAAAGGACACTGGGGTTTAAATCGGTTCTAGGGTGCACCAAACTTCACACTTACCCTACTGCCATCCCATTAAAACAGGACAGTGTAAATAAAGAAATCCCCGCCATGATCTAATCTCTAACCATCAAGGCAGCATCAATATGCAATATAAGTAAAACACAAATATGCTCGTGTAAATATAATACAAAAAAACAATAGCCTAGAAAGCCACAATGAAGGTACTCAGTGACTTGGCAGAAGCCAGAGCAACAAGAGAATAAACCATTAATGGCAAGACAAGAAAGATCATAGACAAACATCAAACGCCACCGTCCCAATGGGCTTTAGGTAGGCGTCATCATAGGGTCCACAGCCTGTCCGGTCATCGTACAATTAAAGAGGAAAGCATAGTGGCGAACTGTAAAAGGGTCCATCACCAAGCATGCAGTACGTTGCAAAATGAAAGGGCCATAACCTCTTTTGATAAACTTTTTAACAAGTTTAACAAAGATAGTATGAAAGTGATCATGACCAAGAATCTTACGAAAAAATGAGATATAGGGTCCTATAGAAACCACAGCGTACGAACGCAATGGCGTCGTAGGTCCGCACTGTACTGCAAACAAGGACTTGATAATACAATGAAAGAGATAAAAAAAACAAAAACAGAAAGGGTGGTGAAGACAAGGTTACCGACTTGGAACGGTCAGTAGGCATTAAGTCCTACTGGTTAGCGAGTTTATAAATCACATCACCATAGAAGTCAGGTTGTGATAGTCCTTGACGCAAAAGAGTCCTTTAATTACTTTTATATTTGGAAAGAAGGTCAGGGTTACGAAAACAATTTTGCAAAGGTTTTACGAAGTTTATGGTAACGGTAACCCTGAGTGAGTAGCTTTTTAGTTATACAAAGATTATGAATAGTAAAGTCCTCAACTCGAGTACAAGCTCTTGAAAAACGAATACGTTGAGACACATACACCCCATAAGAAGTTGCTTGGGGAACATCCTCATCCAAGTAGGGATAATTAACAATATCAGAATTAAATTCATCTCTCTTGTCATAGATTTTGCTAATTATTTCACCATTTTCAATCGAGAGATCTAAATCAAGAAAAGAAGCTTTATTATCAGATATATTAGCTTTGTTAAGATGAAGTTATTTAGGATACATATTATTAACCATAGTTGGAAAGAAAGGGTTGTCAATGTTCAATATGTCATCCAGATACCGAGAGGTGTCATTAAAGGCTTCAATAACATCTGCCTGGGTATCTGGTGAAAGACTCAACATGAAAAGTTGTAGTTTTTTTTCGGTTTAGAAAAAGCATTTCATCAAATGAAACAAATTTATGAGTCATTAATTGCAAGTTCAGAACCGTTTTTCAGCATGAAGTTGTAATGCTACCGTTTTAATGCCATTTTAATGCAAGTTGCAATTGTTACGAGCTCTTTGTTTCTAATTTAAAGACAAAACGTGAACATTTTCATAAAATTAATTATTTCAATCAAAATAAATGCTGAAATAGGATCGCCTAAAATCATTAAAAGCAAACAGAAAAAAATAGGAAACCCATTACAAAAGACAATATTTCATTGTATTAAAATGCTTCTTTTACCAAATTTGGTATCAATTAAGGATACTGAATCCATAGTAAGGTTGCCTTCCCTTTTAAACATATTATACAGGATCTTAAAACACACTCCAAAATAAAAGGAGAAAATCCGGGTTGTCTCCTTTACCCTGTCAAATGGCCTATATTGCAGTTTAAGTAGAAACTAGGCCATTTATTTAAGAGAATTTCCGCTTCAGTGTATGTCGTACAAGAGAAATTTCTATTTAAGTTCAAACGCTACAGGAGAAATTTCTCTTCAAGCTAAAACGTTACAAGAGAAATTTAATATAATAATGTATAATCCCATTGTGGACATTAGTTAAAAAGCAGTACCGAATTGTGCATTACAAGATAAGCCAGTATCTTCTAAGACTCTCTGAGCTGAAATGATCATTGACAACATTTATAAGAGATGTTCTTACACTAACTTTCGGAACAGACATCCTTTAAAAAAGAATTAGACAAATGTAATTAGTATTGGACAGCGATATAACGTCTTTACTTATTTACATAATCATATTGTCAAATCTTTACATGGTCCGAGTATTAACTTTCATACCCCATCCAACCCCTGCTCCAGGAAGTGAAAATGGAGTTGGCTGGAGTATGAAATAAAACCTTAATCTCGGCTTAAAAAGTTTGCATATTGTACTGTTGTAAAATTAAAACTTTTAATAGGAAATTTTAAACAGGTTATCGCATTTATTTCCGTAAAAAAAGTTTTTAAATGTGTTTTATTGTCGATTTATCATTTATGAAATCCTGCTAATATAAGCTTACCCATCACTTAATGGAATTAAGGCGGGACCACGGAATGAATAAGCAAACCGTTTATCTATAAAGGAATATACCAAAATTAAATGTTTGTTCTAGAATGATTACAGAAGCGTTTCTTTAAACGATACTGTTCATATGAAAAACACAATAAGTAGACCAATTACACCACTTTTGTCGGTTCTGTCTAGAAAACGTAAAGTATCCTCGTATGTAACTATAGTCGTATAATAATGCATTCAAAATACAGAAGTCATTTAGTAGTATACATATACATCAAAATACATGTATACAAGACAATAAATGACAACGTATGAAGTCTATATTGCTACGTTTACATTGTATTGCAATCAAATACAGGTTTCCACCTTTAGAACACTTATTAACAATAGTTTGAATAAAATATTCTTTCTTTTGAGAGAGTATAACAGGGTATATTTATATATACATCACTTGTACTTTATAATTAGTATTTGTTTTTACTACATTCAAACCTGTCTGAAATAACCACTCAGTGTAAAGTTCAAAAATAGCCGCATAAAGCATGTGGCAACTCAATAAATGCACCTTTGATTAAATTTCAGATACCAGATATTTAAATTAGTATACGTCTGCTTAAGTCCCAATATACTTGTCTGCTAAAACATGCTTGATTACACATGTATTCGTAACTATAAATACATAGAGTTTAATTAACATTGTTGAAGTGATACGGGAAATAATTCCCGAGTGAGAAAGATTCTTGCGATATAGAAACGAGTGCATTTTCGCACGAGAATCTATATCGCAAGATTATTTCTCACGAGTGAACTATTTTCCGTATCACGACAAAAATGTTAATTAAACTATATAATATATATTCTGTAATGAATTTCTTTCCAATCGTCTTTTGACACAAGTATTCCTTCTTCTGTCACTCCTTTGGCGACAGCGCGCAGTAATATCATGACGTCAATTCGTGCCGTAGTATCGTGACGTTTATCGTTTAGTTCATAACAGTTGTCTGAGATAGCACAGTAGAGGAAGGGATATGTTATAGATTTTCTCAAACAGGGAAATTTATATAATTCATCACAGAATATATAATATATGTAAATACTGATCGGTATAGTAGCAAACATTGGTTGAAAATAATTATGCTGATATATCGGTAAATTAAATACGAATAGCAATTATTATAGTTAATAGAGTTTATCATTTTAAACCCCTCATATACATATGTAGACAGTTTATTATAGTTGTTTCATTTTGACATATAATTAGTACATGTAACTGTATGCAATTTGGTATATTAGGACTAAAATCCACATACAGTGTATATTCTAAAATATAATTATTTGAAATCCGTCTTCCAATTTGTTACAAGCGGAACATATCCTTACATATACTGATGTTATAAAATTTGCAATAAACGTCAAGCTTCATCTATAAGTACTTATGCTTTTTCTAAATTATATACAACTTTACCACACAACCTTATCAAATACAAGCTTATTTCTTTCATAAAAAAAACGTTTACTAGGGGAAAATACTACATTTTTGACTTTATTCCCAATGGCCAACACAGTTCAATCGAAGTGTGTTGTGAGACCTAAAGGGACGTGGCTATACCGTACTACAACTACCAGATAGAGACATTTAGAGTACGGACGACACTCTGAAGTCACAGTGTTGCTAAGTAACCATGCTACAAAAAAATAAACCAACTCGCTGAGTCCAGACTCTGTCTATTACATAAACATTATTATTAGTAGTAGCATAATTACATTATTATTATTATTATTGTAACTGTAAATACTTCAAAATTGTACTATTTTCCGCCTTGTTCATCACTGTTATTTGAGATAAATAGCAATATTCAGAAACAAATTATTCAGATAGTTTGTAAACTGCTGAATTGCAAAAACCCAACGCATGTATACGCAATGAACATCAGCGAGAAGCCGAGGGTTTTAAAGAAATCAAGATTGCCGTGAAACCTTTTAACGAGATTACGATATATAGAGTATTTGCACTGTATTCCATCTCTGTTAACGTTACTTGTCAACGGACTGATGCTAAATCGTTTATTTTCGGTGCATGTGCGTGAGCAAAACAATACAAGTAGACGTTATCCAATGTTCAAGTTATTATGTTTTAATGTATGTTACAAATATAACACTTCTCCTATAACCAATTCCAAATGATCTATAGGGCTGTTCATTTAAACAGCTTCTATATCTCAAACTTAAAAGCAATCCTAACATATCCCAACATGTCCAAACTCAACTCCAAATTTAAATAAATGACGTGTTCGTCATGAAGATTTACTATTAGCCTGTCACAAAAAATCCACATACTCCTATATCTTAACCACTGTGACCAGAACGCCGACAACACACCGTATAACAGGCAATACCGATTAAATCTATAACCATATACCACTATAACATAATGTCTTTCAAAGAAATGTTAATATCTCCTTTACTACTGGGTGGAAAACTCTGAAATTTCACACTTGTACTCTCCAAATGTTATAGATTTAATCGGTATCGTGAAATATTGATTTCTAGTCAGGTGCTCCATCCACTGAGCTATAACGCTACTTGAGAAAATGGTATACAAACTACAATTTATTATGAGGAAAAAAATACTCATATTTGAACGCGACTAACGATGAATCCATAAATAGTATAGTCTATCTTGTCGGACGTGTAAATTAACATTGTCTGATGTAATACTATATGTTATCAATATGAAACTAATATTCCGCCTCAAAACAACCATATCTAGACTTGGTATTTAGCGCTTGATGAGTTTGTGTGTGCGCTAGTTATTAATAATGATTATTTAGTGTTAATAATGCTAGAAAATACCAATAAATAGCCGTGGTCTAGTGGTTAAACGTACGTTCATCAAAACTTAAAAGCGCAACGCCTGTGGTTCAAATCCTGTTCCGGGCAAGTACTTCTTTTTATCAAATATATTCTGAAGCCGTATATTTATCAATGTTTCCTGTACAAAGGCTAAATAAAAATATGATATTTTACGCATCGATTTCTGCCTTATATACCGACTATTCGGGTGTTCGACGATTTGAAACTACTTCACATGTGACTCATTCATATTTATGAGTTATTACCAGTTAAAATAGAGACTCTGTAGCTTTAAGAACATCAATATAGTATCGAAGCGTTCAACAGTATATAAATTACACGTGAACTGAAGACATCTTTAAGTGTAGTATTGTACGACTGTTACTTGTGATATGCAGGCTTCATAACATCTGGTCGCAACACTATATTCCATTTTGTTTATTTCGCCCATTGTTTTTTTCTTTAGGGCAAAACATTCTGTTAGAAACATACGCCGCTGGCCATGGAATGATATGGAATTAACACACTAAAGGTTCCATGCTCACCGTCTTATGCATACCATCTTCGGGATGGCTAAAACGTTCGTACTATTGACATTTTATGTATAGAGTTCTCTTCGGGGGTAGTGAGCGTGAACGGTAGCAACAATGTTTCAGTACCGTTAACTAACAGTCTTAACAGTCTTAATGAACCAGAGACTGCAATATGTTTTATATTTATCTTGTTCGGCAATTTCAAAAATGTCCCTGGCATACAATAGTCAAAAAGATGTGATATTTTCATACATTCAATTGCACTGCAATGCCATCGAACCTCTTGATTACGTAAATTACAATATCACCATATATTACATTTCTGAATGCGATTCTGAGGGAATTAAAAGTTGTAATTCCCTTGGAAAATAAATCTCTAGGGAAATTGTAAGATAACTACTTTTTTAATTACATTGTTGTGAAATTCGAAAGTAAGGCAAAGTAGACCCTAGTGAATCAGAAATATTTATTGAATTAAAGGCATATTTTTGTAAATAAATGTAATATATACGTTAATCAACACTGTTTCGTATTACGGGATATACGGCATACTCTATATGTGAACTGGCCTCGGGAACTATATAATACGAAAACATTGTTGATTAACCTCTATGTGCATTTCAATGGAGATTTAAGGCAGATACATCGAAAGAACAGGAAATGTAGCCTTCACAGAACACAGTCCACAACAATAACGTATTTAAAGAGATCAACAATCACAAAAAAAGAGAGCCAAATGTGTGACACCAAACATATAAATGTTTTGACAACAGGGGTACCAACTTATAATGATTAATGTCAAAAAGGCCGTTAGGTGTTTAAATCAAGTTAGAGGGTGCACCATACTGTGCTCTTACCCTTTTGTCAGTCCCAAAAAACGGTAAAGTGTAAACAATTTTCTCGCCTGGCTATTAGACAATTTTAATCGGAAATATAATTATGAAACAAAGATAATTATGCATAATTATATGAATATAAAAACGAAAGCCTAGAAATCCTTAAAATAAGTACTCAGTGAATTTGGCAGAAGCTAGATCAATATGATAATAAAAACAGTAAGGTCACGACAAGACAATAATGGGGAAAACATAAACATCAAACCTTACCATCCCGTTCAGGATTTAGATAGACGTTATCTTAGGGTCCACAATAGAAAAGCATAGTGGCGAACTGTAAATGGGTCAACTACTAAGCATATTGTGCGTTGCAAAATGATACGGTCATTATCTCTGTTGATAAACTGAATTAAATATAACTTGACGTTTCATCACCAATACCAATATTATCATCATAATAAGAAATCAATCAATAAATGCGTCTTTCGATATGTAAGCATGTTTCTTTATATATGGTCGATTTTGTATTCACTTTTCGTTTCACAATGCGTCCCTTTGAAGATCCTCTGGCTCAATCCGTCACTTTTTCTAGGAACGAGGCGGAATATATCCACCAATCAGATGCAAGTTAAAGCGGAGAGCTTAAAATGAATAATCGATCGATTAATGTTTAGGGCGATTTGTTCGATCAAATAACTAACTAAAACTAATCACAATATCCTTTTAATTACACAGTCAGTTACGTGAGATGGTGCAGCCTTCGGCTCTGGTGAGCTATTGTGACCGTTTTATTGTCCGTCCGTCACACCTGAGCCAAAGGCTCAAAGTGAGCTATTGTGACCGCTTTTTGTCCGTCCGTTCTCCGTCCTCCGCCCGTCCGTTCGTTAGCTCTTGGTTGAACAGCTTTTCCTTGGACAAATTTGACCAAATTTCTCATGACCGATATTAAGGTCAAATTGTTCCAAACTATTAGAAATTATGTCAATACGACATCCAAGATGGTCGCCATTACCATATACATGATATATGGACAAAACCTTAAAACATCATCTTCTCAAGAACCGCTGAACAGATTTGTTTTTTCAAAGTGTTTATTTATAAATGATCGCCAACTCTTGATCAACAAAAGTTGTACAAATAAAATTCCTAGGGTCAAAATTAGATGTGCCCGCATGAAACCGCATGACCAATTTTGACCAAATTTCTTGTGGATGATACTGATGTCAGTGCCTTCCAATCTAAAACAAATTAGATCAATGCGACATCCAAGATGGCCGCCATTACCATATATTTTAAAACATTAAAAAAGCTTCTCCTCAGGAACCGGTGGATTTTTATTTATAAATGATTGCTAACTCCTAGACTACAAAAGTTGTACAAACAAAATATTTCTAGGGTCAAACGTGGCTGTGCCCCGGAAAAAAATATTCTTCTCTAAAAGCACAAGATGTATGTCTCTCATATATTGTATGTAGCATTAGCTGATGGTCTTCTACAAAGTTTGTTCAAATGGTGACCCTGGGATCAAATCTTGCCCCACCACGGGGTCACAGTTTTACATAGAATAGTATAGGAAAATCTTTACAAAAGTCTTATTCTCTAAATCGCTTGGTCAGTTTCATGGATGATCCTTAGGTCAATAATTTTCAAATTTGTTAAAATTAGTGCAACGCCACATCCAAGACATTGGGGTAGAGTGGGGTTGGAGGGTATGGGGTGGAAGTGGGGGATGGGGGTAAACAACATCTCCTCAGAAACTGCAAGGCCATTTTTTGACCAAATTGCACACGGACAATACTGAGGCCAGTGTCATCAAAGTCATACAAATTAGGGCAGTGAAACAGCCAAGATGGCCGCCATTTCTATATCTGTTCAAAAGCTTAAACAATTCTTCTTCTCAAGAACCGTGGAACAGATTTTGACAGTTTTTGTTTATAAATGATTGCGAACTCCTAGACTGCAAACGTTGTACAACATTACTGAAGTTCCTAGGGTCCTCTAGCAAGTTTGTTCAAATGATGACTCTGTGGTCAAATCTTGCCCCGCCCCGATTATATGAAAATCGTTTTACAAATGTTATTCTCCAAAACTGCTTGGTCACTTTTTATGGTCAATGATGTTCAAATTTGTTAAAATTAGGGCAACGCCACATCAAAGATGGCCAACGTTGAAGGGTGGTGGGGGAGGTTAAACATCTCAGAAACTGCAGGGCCAGTTTTGAACAAATTTCACGCAGATGATTCTGAGGTCAATGCCTTTCAAAATTATAAAAATTAGATCAATGCATTATCCAGGATAGCCACCATTACCCTAATGGTCAGAACCTTAAAAAAAGTTCTTCTTATAAACCACTGATTAGATTTCGACAGTTTTTGTTTATATATGATCGCCAACTCGTATACTATAAAGTTGTACAAATGAAGTTCCTACGATAAAATAAAAATCCTATCCGTCCATTTCCATATACACATTATCTGTAAATACAAAGAACCAAGTTATAAAACTTTACCTTATGTCGTAAAAAAGTTTTCAATCTAATAATCGCTTGCACTCAGGTGAGCGACTCATGGCCATTTGTACTTCTTGTTTCAGTCACAGGGTAGGCATTTTCAAGAAAACGGATGAGTTGTCAAAATTGAGAGGTGAGTGTCGTAGACCTGCTATTTCTATGTTTTGGCTTTTAAAAATATGTCACCTATTACCAGAGGTAAACAAATGAATATTCTATTTGAATGTATGCCTCGACAAACCTATTTACATTTATTAAACATGTCATCACAATCAGAATGATTACGTTTCTCCGTTGTCTGAAATTGAATCGAGAGCCAGCACTCGGATAAAATGTTGAAAATTATTAAATGACAAAACAACAAATCATCATCTCTCCTTAATAATTGGCTTCGTCTGTGCTGGTAAAATATCTCATTATAATAGCTGGTATCTTTAACGAAGTAATGTAATAGAGTGGGCAGAAATAAGAACTTGTTTTGTTTACTCAGACGTTGAAGACAATTAGATTATCATTAGATTTAACTTTGCCAATCTCAAAAATAGTTTTATAATACAATTCATTATTTAGTCTGACATGTTGTTTGTTGATGATGAAATAGATATTTTTCTTTAATATTTTAAAGATATTAAAATAAGACAAACCATCACCTGTAAAACAGATCTAATACAGCAATTAGTATTTAGACTACCAGCACGTTTATGCTGCGCGTATGCAACGATTCATATAATGAAAAATCAATTATCAACATAATCGAACAGGTCAAGAACAGGTCACCTCTTCACTGCGGTTCGTTTGACTTCGCAAATAGCAGACCATAGCGACATTACCGTTTAACTTACACACTTTATTAAATCGTATATTATCCTGTAAACAATCTGAAATGCAAGACGGTATCACGAATGTGTCCGTAAATTTCCGTTGCAATTATTCATCCATCCTTCCCTTATTTTCTATGGAGGGATTCTATTCTGTCTCGTATGCTTTGTTTTCTTCCATGCATGCGTTGTGTTCTATTGTCATTTCATGTCATATACATCTGCCTACTTTTGCATTATTTATTGTGGTCTTCAAAAATATAAATTTCATATTCAGCATTATGTGGTATTGAAACTAATGCATCTACAAATGCATGCTTATCTTTTAAACCTTTAAAATTGGGAGAAAGTAAAATGGATGTGGTATTTTTAACGTCGTAAACATTAAATGTATTTGAGTCTTTTAATTACTAAGCGACTTTTTAATTCTAACTGACAGTTTGCGTAACTATGTGAATGTGTTACCATTGCAAGATGAGATTGAGATATAGTTATATTTTATTACACAATGTAAGGGATGTTCAGTTTGCAATTACCTAAACTTTCAAACCCTATAATGACACAGACAAGTGTTGCTAGTATTAGTTAGTGTAGATGTGAGAGAATTTCATAACCATTTCTTGTAACAAATGGTGGAAATATTTACTAACCTAGGATGTTAAAATGCACTCTACTCATCGTATTTTAGCGGTATATTTTAAGAAATAATAGCAGCTTCCACACTAAGGAAATAAAAGTTACAGCATACACAGGATATAATTTTCCTCTTAGCTTGGTCAAGTTTCTCCATAACTATAGTTTTCTTCAAAAGTGTGTTCCTTTTCCCCCACATGGGACATTAACTTCAAAACTGTCAAATAAGCTTCTCGTGAAAAGATCACTTATTCACCTCAAGGGATATTTGTAAAATTCTAGAATAAATGGTTTATGTGTGCCTACATTTACGAGATGACCAAACAGACGTTAGACGGCTGTTTAAGATGTACAACGTATAGAGATTATTTAACTGCTGGGATCGATTATAGGAAAATCCTTCGCGAGATGATAGGCGTGTGGTTCTTTTCACGAACGAGCGTAAGGGAGTGAGTTAAAATACAACACACGCCTTCCATCGAGTGAAGGATTTCCATATAATCGATCACAAGAGTTAAATAATCTATTTATTACATTTTTAATCATATTATTTTAACGAGAATTAGTCGCTTTATTTAGCGTTATAGACGGATGATGTCGACGTCACCAACACGTTAATGACGTCATAAATCAACCTCAACGAGTTGGTTATTAATATTTAGCGATTATGATTATTCTTTCACTGAGAAATCCCAATCTTTCACCCATAGAAATATAATAAAAAAGTAACATTTTGAAAAAGCTGTTTAAACATATAATCTCAAACTTGTGATTGTTCGAAACATTTCTCAACATCTTTGTATAAGATAAATTACGGTTATCATAAGGATATTTGTCATAAAAACAGGGAATTAATATTACAATGGAACAGTCTTTGATTAAGATCAGTTTGACGTTTGTAGCATCGATGTTTCAAATTATAGTTAGATACAATACTTGCTTGGAAATGGATAGATTTGTCGAACAGTTGGTATCTCGTATATAACAAGGCGTAAATGGGATAACATTATACAGGCAAAAAATACCATATATTTTACTTAGATCTAGATCTTATTTCAATCCTCCTTAGCCATTCCTTTAAAACCTGAAATATGTTAATGCATATTTAGAATGACATACATTTTGGAATAATATTCGCATTCCTGTCCCAAGCTTACGTAGCATTATTATATGATGTATGATGAATACTTATATCGGTACATATATAACGAATAATTCCGTGACACAAATACAATTACTCTCTTTCGTAATCGAATGTGTCTGGTTTAATGATGTTAATGGTTGTCGCTGTAGGGAACGATTCATATTTCGATTAATAGTTTTGAAATAAATCAATTATACTTGATGACGGTAGAAGTCGGCATTATACTTTCCTGACAGCTACGAAGTTCACAGACAATCTGAGTTATGCATTCTGGTGGTTGTATGTGATTCTAAGATTTCAACACGAACCAGTTGCCAATACGTTTGATTCCATTGCAGTGTATTTTCGTGAAGTATGTTCTATTTCGGAGAGCTTTACGTTTATTATATACTTTCCAGTGAAATAGTGGATTTTATGATTAAAATAAAACCTTATATTTTCATTGTTTATATGTTCACTATAAACAATGACGTCACGCAACTGTTGACTTGTTGGTGTTATTGACGTCATTTTTGTTGCGCGTCACTTTTATCTTCATTTTATTAGATCTAAGACAATTTTTAAGGTTGTTAGTATGTAACAAAAATAATATTTGCTGTTTTGTCGTGAATATACTAAGGATTTATTTTTATCTCCAAGTGAGGAAACTCAAATAATTCCACTCGTGCTAAAGCACTTCTCGATTCAAATACATCCTATATTCACTCCAATCCAACAAATATCCTCTATATATATTAAATTCCCACAAATTGCTGTCTTGATTAACATGCTTTGAATTGCTTTCCCATTACGTGGTCCCGCCTTAATTCCATTAAGCAATTTGAAAGCTTATATTAGCAGGATTTTATAACGGATATTTAGAAAATAAAACACGTTTAAAAACATTCTACTGAAAAAATTAAGGTTTTATTTCATACCCCCAGCCAACCCCGGTTTCGCATCTTGCAGAAGGGGTTGGATGGGATATTAAAGTTAATACTCAGACCACGTAATGCTTCAAAAATTGCAGTGTTAGATCGCCCAACATGCTGTCGTCTCTAACTCACTAATACTATTTTTAGCATAATAGATACACGTATTAACTTCTATACGGCTAACCCCTCCTTACGCCCCGCTAGATCAACGTTTTCATTTCGTAATTTAAAACCGGAAATCCGGGAGTTTCATAATAAGTTTGTTTTAGTTCCTGCTGATAAACATCTAATAATATAATTATTGTTTGACGCCTCCATTACGTTAAGTTCGACGCATTTCACTCAGTGCAAGATTTTCAAGGCTGGAATAGACGAAAAGCAAAACAGACTTCCAACGATGCTATGGATTCTCAAATTACGCAAACAACCATATAAAGCCCGTTTTATTTCCAGTTTTAGTTCTTGCATCACTACAAATATCTTCAAACTTTTAACATCTCCTACTGCCGTTAAAAATCACATTAAATTATATTGAAAACTTTGGGATTAATTTACTTTGGTCTGTTAAAATTTCATGCGACGTTCTAGATAAAAGTTGCAATAAACGTCAAGCTTCATCTATAAGTACTAATGATGTTTCTACATTATATACAACTTTACCACACAACCTTATCAAAGACAAACATATTGCTCTTATTCAAAAACCTTTGTCTACCCTTTTGTGTTTGTGATGTCGTTTACTTTTATTATTACTTTTGACTTCTTGTTTGTCTGTTTGCATGTTTGTTTCTGTGTTTTGTGGTTGACTGATTAAAAGCCATACTGATGAGTGCACCAGTGCTTTTAGCACCAAATTTGAATTTAAATTTACATTAGCAGTTGATGCTAGCGACATTGGTGCTGGACTTCTGCAAGAAGACAACAATGGTGTTGATCAACCAGTTTGTTACTTTTCGAAAAAGTTCAACAAGCATCAGAACAATTATTCTACTTCTGAAAAATAGTGTCTTTCACTCCTTTCGGCATTACAAAATGTTGAAGTGTATTTAACTTCATCTATTCTTCAATGAGCACAATTCACTCACATTTATAAATAAAATGAAAAACAAAAATTGAAAATTGATGGGGTGGTGTTTGATGTTGCAAGAGGATGATATTGAGATAAAACATGTCAGAGGGATAGATAATTTAATTGCAAATTGCCTATCTCGTGTTTAAGATACTTGTGTATTTAAACAAGTTTGATTTAATATATGTGTTAACACTAGCCTTGTTAATTTTGAAAGAAAAACATGTCATGCTGTACTATAAGTTTTGACATGTGTTGAAATTGAAATATTATAACAATGTTGCATTGTTTATTACATGCCGTTAGAAAGAATGCTTTATTACATAAATCATTATTTTTCTTTAAGGGGAAAGGTGTAACCTAGATCTAAAGGTTTACATGTATTGTTGCATATGTCTCAAATTGTACATGGACTGTTGCGTGTTTGTTATTAATTTGACCTTGAAGGAAGTTAAACATAGTATAGGTGTAAACATGATTATCTGGTATGCAAGTTATTTATGCAAATTCATTTATGATGATGCGGATTGTTATCAATGGACTATTTTATGCAAATTCATTTGTGATCAAATTCCGATTATTCTAATTGGACTGTTTTAGTGAGGTTTAGATGACTGAAAGGACACTTACTGCTTGGGATTAAACAGACACTTATTGTTGTGGATTAAAGAGACACTTACTGTTTTGGATTATGAGACACGTGCTAATCTGAATTAAAGGAACATTGGATAATTATTTGGACTTAATTAAAAAATTGGATATTAATGAAAAATAAGATTTGTGTTGTTAATATGTAAATAAATTTGTTAATTATATTTTTATGTGGCTTGTTTTGCTTCCTTTCTTGTTACGTTTTACTCGTAACACAATTAAAGAGGAAAGCATAGTGGCGAACTGTATATAGGTCAATCACCAAGCATGCAGTGCGTTGCAAAATCATAGGGTCATAAACTCTTTTGATAAACCTTTTAACAAGTTTAACAAAGATAGTGTGAAAGTGAACATGACCAAGGATCTTACGAAGTTTGTAAATCACGTCACCATATAAGTCAGATTGTGATAGTCCTTGTCGCAGAAGAGTTCTTAAATTACTTTTGGAAAGAAGATCACTGTTACGATAATAAAGTTTTGCAAAGATTTTACGAAGTTTATGGTAACGGTAGCCCTGATGGAGTATCTTTTTAGTTATACAAAGATTACGAAAATTAAAGTCATCAAATCGAGTACAAGCTCTAGAAAAACGAATAGAAAAGACACATAGACCCCATAAAAAGTTGCTCGGGGAATATCCCTATCTATATATCAAAATTAAAACCATCTCTTTTGTCATAGATTTTGCTAATTATTTCACCATTTTCAATAGAGATATGTAAATGGAGAAGGAAGCGTTCGTATCAGAAATATTGGATTTGTTAAGCTGAAGCTTTTTAGGATATATGTTATTAACCATAGTAGAAAAAAAAGTTCAATATGTCATCCTGATACCGAGAGGTGTCGTTAAAGGCTTTAATAACATCTGCCTGAGTATCTGGTGAAAGACTCTAACATGAAATCTCATTTATAGCAATATAAACATATCTGAGAAAAGGGTTGCACAGTTCGTACCCATAGGGATACCAACAATTTGTCTATAAACGGTTGTTCCATATTGGAGGAAAATATTATCTAATAAAAAAATAAATGATTCACAAACTTCATGACAAGTCCACATGGTGTAATTGTCCAAAATGATGTTAGTAAAAATGCTTTAATATTGTTACAAGCCAAACATGTAGTAATTTCCCTAGCAAAGAAATATAAAAAAGATCGGACAGGGAAAGTAACATTCAAGGAGGACAATTTTTTTCAAACGACTGTTGCCATTTTTCAGTCCAAACAAATGTCTTTCTTTTACTCAATAAACTTATCAAAGGTTCAGCAATCATGACTGAAAAGTTATGACAACATGTTCTATAATAACCAGCCATACACAGAAAACGCATCCTTTGTTTCTACAAGTCGGTACAGGAAATTCAGAAATAGCCTTGACCGTAGTGAGATCAACCTAACCCTGTCCCACTTCATGTCTTAAAATGTGGCAAATTCGGATCAGTAATACGATCGAAGAAACTTCTAATGTTCTGTAAATGGTCTTCCCATTGTCAATACAGTCGCCAATTAGTGGAACTGGAAATGAATCAGTTTTTGTGACTAATTCAATATAAAGTTTTGCCATTGAAATAGTCCATCTGGAGTTACAAATGCTGAAACTTATTTTAATCTTTCTGTGAGAGAAAGTTGCCAAAATCCGATTAAGAAAACAAATTTTGTAACGTATTTTGCATTTCCAATTTTGTCAATACAGTCGCCAATTCGTGGAATTGCAAATGAATCAGTTTTTGTGACGCTGTTGACTTTCTATAGTCAATACACATCCGGGTTGTATTATCCGGTTTCGCCACAAGAATACATGGTAAACTCCAATCACTTTTACTTGGTTCAATGAAATCATTGTCCAATAAGTATTGGATATCTTCTTTGAGATATCATAATTTAGAGGGATTCATTCTATATGGATGCTGTTTTATTGGAGTAGAATTTTCAGCGTCGACATCATGGTAAAATATGTCAGTTCGTGTTGGAACATGCGAAAATATGTGCTCATATTCATGTATTAATTGTTTCAGTTCATGTCACTGTGGTTCTAGATGTGATATTTTCTCCTCAAGATTTTTCAAAATGTCACTGTTTTATAATTTCTCCAAACCAGGATCATTGTTGTCAAACTGTTCATTCTCATTCTGTATTCCGTCACTGGAATTAGTGCAAACTGCGTTAACTAAATGTGAAGAAAGGTTATCTCTGTCAATGTATTCTTTTGACATATTGATATGACAAAGTTGACGTTGCTTTCGCCTTCCAGGAGTATTGATAATATAATTATATATAAATATCACTGATCCTTTTCGCTATTGTACGAGAGGTGTTCAACTTATATTTGAACACTTTTATTGTGTAACTGAATCAACTATCTTGAAATTCTCGCCGAATATGTTGATTGTAATGTCAAGTCTAATGATTCCTTCGAACGGATATGAAACATTATGACATGTACTATTATGTGCTTCCTAATGTTGCTGCATCCGCATTTTTGAAAATGGGTAGAGAATGACATTTTGAAGCAGATATCGTCAATTATAAAAATAACTGCAATACAAATTTTAACACAAATGCTTTTAAAATATCGTTAAAGGTTATAGTAATCCGATATGTCCATGCCTTAACGTAGAAAAGTGTCATATGCATTTTCTTTTAATTTGTCGATTTTCAAGATTTTAGCGAAAATTAACATGAAATTCAACTATGAAAATGACTAAATTTACGAAAGCTTCTAGTTCAAAACAGTAACTGCAGGCATTTTTGTGACTTCCTCCGCTACAAAAACAAGTTTCATAAGTTTCTCAAAAGAAAGATAGAAAAATATATAACTTAAAATTTAGGGGCAAAACACACACAATTGCAAATAATGATAAAAATAATATATTTTTTTACCAAAGATATTTTTATAAGGTATATGATATACATATATGATATACATCAACAATAACTGTTCATGTTTTTATATCACAAAATATGATTAAAATAGTTATTTTGGTTAATTTATAAAATTATCAGTAACATACGAGCAAATTTTCCTATTATCTGTCAATGTTTTAATATTGCGATAAAAAGTCGAGCTTTTAATTCAGCATCTATATTTTTGTCTTAAAATAAAACATATGATCATATTTAAATTATAAACACAGGTTTAAACAAGTATGATATGCATTTAGTGCAATTATTTTGTTTAAGGTAAAACTCCATGGCAACAACAACATATAGGTTTAAAATTAGAAAATGGTGTACACCTTATTCAAAATGTAATTTAAAAAGAACCGCGTGAAATTGGATATTATTTTTAAATGCATACGTTCTAAATGACAGTTTTACATCATTAAATCACGTATTTTTCATGACAATCACTTCCGCTGAAAAAAAAATCCATCTCAAACAAAAGTGTTCATTTATAAGTTGAACACCTCTCGTATAAGGACCGTGATAACAAGCTTGTAAAACTAGAATATAGGAATACTGTAATAAAGGTAATACATGAAGAACTTTATCACCAGGTTTGAAATTTCTTTCTTCAGCAGTCAAATCATACCTTGTTTTAATGTTTGACTGAGATGATTTGATATTAGATTGATCTACCTCACAAGCTTTTGACACTTTATGCCAAAAAGCAGACACGTATTGTAGAAAATTCAAAGAAGTGTCTAAGAAGTAAGTAATTTAAGTGGTCCACGAACACTGTGACCAAAAACTAGTTCGAATGGGCTGAAACCCGGAGATTCTTGAACAGACTCTCTAAGGCGAAGAGTAGCAAGTGGATACCTTCATCCCAGACTTTGTTAGTGTCAAAAACAATATGACCTAATCATGTTTTTCAGTGTCTGGTGAAATCTTTCTAGAGCACATTGACACTCCGTATGATAAGCCGAAAATTTAAACTGTTGAATGCATAACTCATGCATGACCTGTTGAAATATACCAGACGTGAAATTTGACCCTTAATCAGACAGACTGGACATATTTTGGAAGGTCAACTAATGTAAAAAACTTGACCAGAGCATTCACAACAGACTTTGTCTCACCATGAGCTTTCGTCCCTCGGGTTTTCTGGTCGTACCCTAGATTGGTTTTCTCTTTAGCTGCAACTACTATGGTTGTTCAGTACGATTCTAGATACATCCTGAGATGTTTATTATTTTGTTGTGTTTCTTTAGTTAGTTTCTCTGGATGCGGACTTTATTGTTAGAGAATTACTTTTGATGGGATATAGTTTTGTTTACACTGTCTTGTCTATTTGGGCGCTGAAAACAGGATAATAGCGAGGATTGTGCGCATATGAAATCGATTCAAGCTAACGAGTAGGCCTTATTGCCTACTGACCGTTCCAAGTCGGTAACCCTGTCTTCACCATCCTTTCTGTTGTTTTTTGTCTCTTTCATTGTATTATCAAGTCCTTGTAATCAGAACAGTGCGGACCTACGATGTCATTGCGTTCGGACGCTATGCTTTCTATAGGACCCTATATCTCATTTTTTAATATTCCTAAGTGGATTAGCTTCAGGAAATCTTGTTGACGCAACATAATCGTCAACAGATATTGATTACCAATCTTGGTCTTAGGCAAGGGGCCAATACATTCCAAGATTATTCTACTGAAAGGTTCATCAGACGCAGGAATAGGTTGAACATGGGCTATGGGAATTTTCTGATTTGGCCTTCCTACTATTTGAAATGTATGACAAGAAATATAAAAATATCGGACAGGGTAAATATCATTCAAGGAGGACAGTCAACCACAAAACACAGAAACAAACCTCGCAAACAGACAAAGAAGAAGGCAAAATTAATATTAAATGCATACGACACCACAAACACAAAAGGATTGACAATAGGGCTACCGCCTTGGAACGGTCAATTGCAAAGTAGGCCACTGGGGGTTTAAACCGGATCTAGGGTGCACCAAACCTCATACTTACCCTACTGTCATCCCATTAAAACAGGACATTGTAAATAAAAAAATCCCCGCCATAATCTAATCTCTAACCAACAAGGCAGCATCAATAGGCAATATAAGTAAAACACAAATATGCTCGTGTAAATATAATACAAAAAAAACAATATCCTAGAAAGCCACAATGAAGGTACTCAATGACTTGACAGAAGCCAGAGCAACAAGAGAATAAACCATTAAGGGCTCGACAAGAAAGATCATAGACAAACATCAAACGCCACCGTCCCAATGGGCTTTAGGTAGGCGTCACCATAGGGTCCACAGCCTGTCCGGTCATCGTAGAATTAAAGAGGAAAGTATAGTGGCGAACTATAAAAGGGTCCACCACCAAGCGTGCAGTACGTTGCAAAATGATAGTGTCATAACCTCTTTTGATAAACTTTTTAACAAGTTTAACAAAGATAGTATGAAAGTGATCATGACCAAGAATCTTACGAAGTTTATAAATCACATCACCATAGAAGTCAGGTTGTGATAGTCCTTGTCGCAGAAGAGTCCTTAAATTACTTTTATATTTGGAAAGAAGAACAGGATTACGATAATAAATTTTGCAAAGGTTTAACAAAGTTTATGGTACTGAGTGTGTAGCTTTTTAGTTATACAAATATTACGAATATTAAAATCCTCAACTCGAGTACAAGCTCTTGAAAACGAATAAGTTGAGACACATACACCCCATAAGAAGTTGCTCGGGGAACATCTCCATCCAAGTGGGGATAAATAAATTCATCTCTCTTGTCATAGATTTTGCTAATTATTTCATCATTTTCAGTCTAGAGATCTAAATCAAGAAAGGAAGCGTTACTATCAGATATATTAGCTTTGTTAAGCTGAAGTTCTTTAGGATAAATAGTATTAACCATAGCTGGAACGAAAGGGTTGTCAATGTTCAATATATCATCCAGATACCGAGAGGTGCCATTAAAGGCTTCAATAACATCGGCCTGGGTATCTGGTGAAAGACTCAACATGAAATCTCTTTCTTAGCTAAATAAAAACAAATCTGCGTCAAGTGGTGCACAGTTCGTACCCATAGGGATACCAACAATTTGTCTATAAACGGTGGTTCTATACCTAACGAAGATATTATCTAAAAGGAAGATGAGTGCTTCATAATTGCATAGCAAGTCCACATAGTATAATTGTCTAAACTGCCGTTAGTGAAAAAAGCTTTAATATTAATTATTACATGCCAAAAAGGTAGTATTTTCTCTAGCAAATGTGTTTTGAATAAGAGAAATTAGCTTGTCTTTAATAAGTTGATGTGGTAATGTTGTATATAGTATAGAGAAGTCATAAGTGCTTATTGATGAAACTTGACCTTTATTGAAAATTGTATCAAGAACGTCTCCTGAATTTTTTATAGACCTAAATAAATTAATCTCAGCCAGAGTTTTCATAAGTTTTATCACAATATAGTTTAACGTGATCTTTAACGGCAGTAAGACAAGAAGTTAAAAGTGTGTTTGTTGTGGTGCAGGCACTAGAATTCGAAATAAAGCGAGCCTTATACGGATATTTATGTAATTTAGGAATCCAGTACATAGTAGGCAGTTTATTTTGCTTATCGTTTACACCAGCCTTGAAAGTAGTGCACCGAATGATATGTGCGGAAACAACATCATCCTCAGTAGAATTATCTGGAGTATACGAATTGGTGCTGTCGAGTTCCAGAGATAAAACATTGACGTAATGTAAGCGGCAAACAATAATTACATTATTAGCTGCTTTATCTGAAGGAACTAAAACAAATTTATTATGAAATTCCTGAATTCCCGATTTTAAATTACGAAATGAAAACCTACTTCTCGGAGGAAGTAAAGAGGGGTTATCATTATAAAAGTTAATACGTGTATCTATAATATTAAGAATTGACTTTTTCCAAGTAGAAAGCTAGTTTGGGTCCGCATGTTCTCTACGACGCCATTTTATACTAAAATATTCAATGGAGTGGGCGATCTGAGCACGACAGGCATTAAAATCAATAGTTGAAGGTAATATATATTTAGGACCTTTCAAAAACAAATGTCGAATACGTTTATCAACAATATCAAAATTACCAGTGATGACATGACCTGCTGGAGCATAGCAACATCTTGATGTGTTGCATGATGTGGAAGCAGTGTTATACAAGGGATCTTTACGAATGAACATTTTGTCGGCTTCCTCGTCGATCCTATTTAGTGAAGAAATGGACAACGAGATAAGCCGTGAGAGCATAGAGTGCTTTCCGGACTGTTTAAAAATAGTATGTAAATCAGCGACAGAAATAATTACACGCGATTTACGAAAAAATATAGAAAAAATATCTTTAGAAATATTTCCTTCCTGATAAATATTGTCATTAAGGCCGAGTGTATAAGGTATCTGTAAGTTTTTCATCCACTTAAGTTCTGCAATATGTCTAGCTTTTATTTTAAAGCTTTTAGTAGCATCATTATCAGTATATATATATTCAACCGGTTGAACAGTTACGTTATTAAAATTATGACCTGACTAACTTTTTAGGATTACTTGCATTATATTTGTGTTCACAAAATCGAACTTTTAAGGATCGACCAGTTTGTCCAACATATTGTATACCGCAACGTGGTGCACATAAATGACGTGAGATGTACGTCAATCAATATTTGAAGCTAGACATACATTAAGCAATCTACCATTAACAGCTGATTTAATGGTGAACTTGCAAGATAAATAATTGCAACAAATGCACCTCTTAGCATTGTACTTATTAGTAGAGGGAAACACCCTGCGTCTTGAATGAACTAAATGATTTCTGAAAGGAGGCTTTATATGGTATTTCCTCAAAACATGTCATCCTAGAGGAGTTACGGAAACTTTTGAGTCATTATTAAAAATTCTAGTAATATTATTAGAAGGAACATGAAACGAGGTTGCCGAATGAAGATTTAATGGTGTAAGGCGTACATATAGTTTAGTTCTAAGAAATGAAGAGTTATTTTGTGGAATGTGTATTGATGACGCAGAGTGTAACCGAAGAGGTGAAAGATTTATTTTAAAAGTTTTAACTAATATACTCATAACTCTTGTTTGGAGAGTAAACCATTCTGTGAAAAGCGAAATAAGGGCCAATTAGTATTTATTAGAGATACGAAATAAAACTTACGGACTGTTAAAAGAGGTCCAAAACTCCACCTACAGTATTGTGAAACATCCTTTTTTAGATTTGGCCAATTAAAAATGACACAAAATCTTGTGATATGTCTTATTGGCGTCTAAGTGACCAAACATATGAGTTTCATGAGCCAAACTGAGAATTTTATGACGATATGAACCTCCCGTGTGGTTGCCCAGGTAGAACCACTGCAATCTCACAAACACACCGTCACATGCAGAGGGCTGAAGGCCAGCAGAGCTTATGAGATGGTGTCTTGTCCGTCGTCCGTCCGTCTGTCCGTCCGTCGTCTGTCGTACGTCCGTTAACTTTTGCCTCGTTTACACGATAGGGCCTTCATTTTTCATCAAATATCTTTCATCATTTACCAGATTGTTGATATTAATGAAAGATCGGACAAGTTCGAAAACCAACCAGTTCGGACCAGAAACACCGGAGGTATGGCCCTTGATTTAGTTAAAATTGCTATATTTCGCCTCGTTAACGCGATCGCGATAGGTCCTTCATTTTTCATCCGATGTTTTTCAAACTTTACCAGATTGTTGATATTAATAAACCCTCGTATAAGATAAAACAACAGCCTACACAGGAGTTATGGCATTGATTTAGTTAAAATTGCTATATTTTGCCTAGTTAACGTGATATTGCCTACATTTTTCATCCGATCTTTTTCAAACTTTACCAGATTGTTGATATCAATGAAAGCTCATTGATATGAACAATCTGGTAAACAATTTGAGTTTGAAAACCAGCCACATCGGACCATATAAACCGGAGTTAGGGCCCTTGACGTTCTGAAGTATGCTATATGTTGGCCTCTTTAACACGATAGGGCCTTCATTTTTCATCCGATCATTTTCAAACTTTACCAGATTGTTGATATCAGACGAGTTCGAAAACCCGCCAGATTCGACCATTTACACCAGAGTTATGACCCTTGATTTTGTTAAAACGTCTATATTTTGCCTCGTTAAGACTATAGAGCCTTCATTTTCCATCAGATCTTTACCAAGCTTTACCAGATTGTTAATATAAATGAAAGCTCTGATAAGTTCGAAAACCAGCCAGTTTGAACCAGTAGCAGCGTAGTTATTGCCCTTGATTTAGTTTAAAATGCTTTATTTTGTCTTGTTGAGACATCCTTCAATTTTCATCTGATCTTTACCAAACTTTATTAGAGTGTAAATATCAATGAAAGCTCGGATGAGTTTGAAAACCAGCCAGATCAAACCAGTAACACCGGAGTTATGGTCCTTTTTCAATATGTGTTAGGTCGTGGGTTCAAATCTCACAGGAGGCATATTTTTTTCTTATTTTTTTCTCACTGGAGGCATTTTTTTCACAAGAAACTTTGGTTGAATTCTGAAAAAAAAAGTTTTTTTTAAAGTTTTTTTCCATTTCTTTTCATTTTTTTTTTCTTTTTTTTTTTAATTTGTCGTCGTTTCTTTTACAAACTTTACAAGGTTATTGATACCAATAAAAGCTTGGACATGTTTGAAAACCAGCCAAATCAGATTAGTAACACCAGAGTTACGGCCCTTGATTTAGTTAAAAATGTTGTATTTTGCCTAATTAAGATAGGGCCTTCATTTAAATAAAAACTTTGCAGGCTTGATCAGTATTAAATCTAGTTATGCATATCGTCACCGTGCTCCGGTTAAATGATTTTTGACAGAGTTATGGCCCTTCATAGGTTTTAATATACAAACTTTGTCTGGACTAGTTCTCCTGAACACCTTGCCGGATTTCAACAAAACTTTGCAGGGATGATCAGTACCAGGCCTAGTTATGCATGTCCACACCGTATTTCGATTCAAAGATTTTTGGTGGAGTATATAAATGTTTTAATACACATATTTTTTCCAGACAAGTTCTTCTGAACCCCTGGCGAATTTTGGCGAGGATGATGAGTACCAAGCCTAGTTGCGCATATCACCGCCGTGTTCCGGTTAAATGTTTTTTGACCCTTTAAATGCTTTAATACACTAACTTTGTACAGGTTATTTCTCCTGAACTACTGGCTGGATTTCAGTGAAACTTGGTAGGAATGATCAGTACTAAGCCTATTTGCGCATATCATTGTCATGTTCTGGTTGAATGATTTTTGTAGGAGTTATGGTCAGTAAAACGATACAGGTCCTCTTGTTTTTTATCATGCTCATTCAAGATCTTTATCATGACATCGCGTATGTAAACGTGGAAACGTGGCTTTATCGTAAATGGGAGTGTGTACTATAGAATTTGCAGCAACTCTGCAGTTCTGCGGTAAGAAGGTTCTAAGCCCATTCTTCATATTTTATCCTGAGGTAAATGGAGAATGAGCCTGGCATGTTCATTCCTATTAGGCGCCATATGAACGTTCATGTTCATGTATTGGTGCGCCTTAAACCCATTTCAATTCAAAATTCATTTCAATTAAACTGTGTGAGTGTGCTGAATTTATCGATTTGCCGTCTAACATGGTCATTTTAACGCAAACTAGCCATATTGTTTAACCGTCTTTCCAAAGGGGGCGTCCGTGGCCGAATGATTAAAGTCTCTGACTTGCCCCTCACCTCTGTGAATTCGATCCCTCATTGGTCTAGGAATCTTTATGTGAGGAAGCTATCAGCCTGGCTTGCGGAAAGTCGGTAGTTTTACCCTGATGCCCGCCCGTACACGAAAATTACCCGGAGGGCTACCTGTGATCTTCCTCCACCAATGAAAACTGGAATGTCTCCATATGACATTAGCTTGTGCGATTATAAAAATCCAGTTCAATGCATTCTTCTCTACAAAAAATGGACAGATATTTCTCATATTTTTGTGAAATTTTAGGCTATTAAGTTATTACAAAATAAGCCGTTTTCCTATCAATATTCATATATGCATGATCATATTAGTGTTGTGCTTAAATTGCCAATTAATTATGTTTTTGTTAACGTTTGTGTTGTAAATGTTTTTGCCTTTTTTTATTTATATATGCAAGACAGTGGTTTTGTTTAACTTATATTGCCTACTAATGCTGCCTAATATATTTGAGAAAATAACGTTTGGGGAATTTTATTATTTATACTGTCCCGATAAAATGGGATGGCAAAATGGTAATACTAAAGACAGATGAAAATATCGGACAGGGAAAGCAGCATTCAAGGACGACAGTCAACCACAAAACACAAAAACAAACACGCAAACAGACAAACGAGAAGGCAAAAGTAATAAAAAATGCAAGCGACATCACAAACACAAAAGGGTTGACTATAGGGCTACCGTCTTGGAACGGTCAGTGGCAACAAAGGCCACTGGGGGTTTAAACCGGTTCTAGGATGCACCAAACCTCACACTTACCCTACTGTCATCCAATTAAAACAGGACAGTGTAAATAAAGAAATCTCCGCCATGATCTAATCTCTAACCAACAAGGCAGCATCAATAGGCAATATAAGTAAAACACAAATATGTTCGTGTAAATATAATACAAAAAAACAATAGCCTAGAAAGCCACAATGAAGGTACTCAATGACTTGGCAGAAGCCAGAGCCTAGAGCTTGTTGCACCCTATAACCTTGTTTAAACACCAGTGGTCTTTGTGTCACTGACCTTTTGAAGGAGGTACCACTTTTGTCAAAAGTGTATGATTGTGGTGTCTCATACTGGTCCTTTGGGATCAACGGGACTAATATAGGTGACATTGAAGTAGAATACCGAAGCCTTTGCTAGTGGGCGTGATAGATGTTGCTTCATTCATTACCACCAGGGGCGTCCTTGGCCGAGTGTTTAGGGTCTCTGACTTGAAATTCACTTGCTCCTCACCGCTGTAGGTTCGATCCCTCAGAGGCCTAGGAATCTTTATGTCAGGAAGCTGTCCTGCTGTCTTCCGAAACGTCGGTGGTTCTACCCAGGTGCCTGCACGAAAATTGCCCGGAGGGGCACTTGGTGTCTTCCTCCATTTATGGAAGCTCAAAATTCGTCATACGAAGGACTATACAATCCAATTTAATTCAAACATGACCTTTCATGAACAGATTCAATAAAGCAAAGGATATCCCTTATCAGTATTTATTTGCTTTTAATTATCACTGTGTTTAATGCCTGTTTTGAATGTGGTATTTTGTGAATGCTACATTTCCTGTTCGAAATGTATACATGCTTAGTACTGACTTATGTTGTTTTTACGTATTTAAGTATTACATTATCGAGGGTAACGTGTTATGCCAACAACGGGTGTATTGAAGTAGACAATATGATTGCATCATGAAACATATGAAATGAGATACATGTACGTGCATTAGGGGTGGTTAGTCATAATATTCCCTTTATACAGACTTTAAGAATCTAAAATAACTATTTACTCCAGTTAGAATAATGAGTATTCATAACAACAAAATCAGATTGGAAAAACAAATAACGATAATTATATGTTATTAGATTTGTATTGTTCTTTTGCGTATTAATATTGCGCGACTTTAGGAGTGCACTATTTATGCGCAAAATAACGAGTGCATCTATCCCAATATAAATCTAATAACCTTTTATTGCATACATAGTTTTAAATTAGAGAGAATAACATAGGTTGTAACATGTAATTTTCACCAAAAACATTTATTTCAAACATATTGTCATTACATAATGGGAATTTTCACAATGAAATCAACATTGTTTACATCACGTGACATACTTTCTTTGACATGAACAGAAACGCGCACAAATCACGAACAAGTATACATTTCACACCCAATATGACTTTAATACACGTCAATATAGGCGAATATTGACGTTTCCTGTTACATTGAAAGTAAACGGAGCTTGTAAATGCGTATGCAATATTATTATGTATTGTTTGTTGAAGACATCCTTACACCTGTAGCCAAAGAATTCAAATAAGTTTCTAAATGCAATATTATAAGTTCAGTAATTCATGGGAATTCTCTAGCTATACTTATTAAGTATAATCAAAGTCGCGAAATCGATTAAGAACTATCAGCAACAAACTTAAAGACTGTTAAGGTTAACTCTTAATCAACGTGATTAGTTAGCAAAGCACTGCATGTTTAATGGTTGAGCGCATTTGCAGTTCGCCACCATGCTATCCTCTTTGAGTGTACGATGACCGGAAAGATTGTGGACCCTATGATGATATCTACAGAAATTAATATCCGAACATGAGTTTCTTCGTACAAACACTGCTAAAATTGGAATGAAAGCACAAGGTGAGAATGAAACCTGTCTTTTACACTGCAGAGGTATACTAACCAACAAATCTTTGGGACATTCTTTACCTGCCTCTTTCATATGACATCCAGACCTGGAATTCACCAGCCATTCTTCAGACTATACTTAGACTTGAGCTCAAATACTAAAAATACGTTCACAAATATTTCCATGACATTTCAAGATAAACAATCATTATTAGTATGCATCGTATTTATACATACTAGCAGTTTGTTATAAACGTTTATTCTGTAAACTTATAGAAATATTTCTGATTGAAATTTGCATACTTGAGTTAAGTCTAAGAATATTTTCAAGAATGGTTGGTAAATTCAAGGCCAGGTCGATGAACAATGGCAATATAAAATCGAACAGAGTACAGTTTTATTTCATTGAGAGCAATTCTGAGACTTCACAGACCTACAAGATGAAATTTAATCACAGTTGAACACGAACGATCTCTCTGTGTGAATGATTGGTTCAATGATTGTAAATGTTTATGAGGACGACTGGGGGCTATTTGAGTGTCATTTTATGGCCCAGTTTGATTTAATAAACGCTTTGCAATTTTAAAATACTGTAGGTAACCATTCATTGTTTTCCCAAGGCAGAGCTTTGTAAATTGAGCATTTTATCATTGAGACATGCAACAAGAAAATATTCACGCTATTATCTAATATTATTAAATAATCAAATACCACTTTATTTATGTAACTGTTCTATCTGTTAGACATATAAAGCAATGACTATGTACTCCAAACACATATCAGAAACTTATCAAGTCCTTAAAGGAACACATCAATATGCATGTGTGCTTACAGACATGTATGTACTGTCTACATACGTGTCTACATACGTGTCTACATACGTGTGTGTGTGTAATGTCTTCTTTTGTTTTTCTATTTATAATAATAAGATGAAATAAAAATAAAGAGATTTGCTCCTTTTTTCTAGTTTTGAGAAACAATGAGGAAAAAACATTTTAAATGCATAATACTGTTTATGCCAGAGAAAGTGCAGATAACCTGAGTTTCATTTTGTCAAAGTGGAGAATAAAGGGCCAAAAACTAGTAAAAAAGAGTATGAAAGTGGAACTTTGGAAACGGCCGAACACGATAAATGCGAAATATTGCCGATTGAGAATGTTCATGAACAGTAGTGATATATGCTTGCTGCCGTTCACACGCCCACTAGCACCGGGTTGCGCAGAACTCAATATTCATAAATTCAACAGTACAGAATTTTAACCATCCCAAAGATGGCATGCATATGGCGGTGGACATGCCATATTTACTGCCGTTATTCCATGTGAAGGGGCGTATGGTCCCAATATCTAATAAAATTATATGCCCCAAGGAGCGAAATAAACAAAATGGAATTTAGTCGGGAGCAGCATATATATATAGTTTGTATTTATTTTACTTGGAATGACAGAGGATATTTATTTCAATTTGTATATTAACTGTAAATGGTATTAACATTAAATTGGCTGAAGAGGTAGGTTGATTGAAGGTTAGGGAAAAAAGGCACCAGGACTGAATATATTTCAGTAAAATGACGCATGTCTTCAACTAGAGTTATCACTGAAAGTGATTAATACCCCCACAATACCGCCTTGTCACATAAACATGGCAACCACAAGTCTTAGAAAACAATGGTCTAGTTTAAACATATGTATTTCCAATAAATGTACATGGAAATGGGGTCGGGCCACAAGTTATTACAACATTAGAAATCCGGCCCTCCCGCTACAAAATATTCATACAGTTTAGACAATGGCAAACAAATTATTTAAACTACAAAATATGAAATAAACAGGGAAAAAAATTATGAGAGAGTGAGAGAGAGAGAGAGAGAGAGAGAGAGGGGCAGAGGAGAGGAGAGGAGAGGAGAGAGAGTTTTCAATAGTGTTAATGATCAGGGAAGAAGGCTAACAAAAATCTGCGTGTTACACCGTTCAAGTCAAAGATGTATAAGAGTAATAAAAAGAGACATGGTCATGAAGAGGATGCATTATAAATTGTTTAAATTTAATACAAACCCAAATTAGCAGGTTCCTCAGAGTTGACTGTAGCATTTTTCTTGAAAAGGGGCCATAACTCCATCAAAAATTAGTCGTTTGTAACCAAAGTAAAACTTGACCTGTATTTTATGGTCTTAAACCTGTGTACCAAAAATTATTAAAATCCGTAACCCCTTTCATGAGTTATCGTCCGGACACCGTTTTTTGGGCAAATTCTAAATTGAAAAGGTGCCATAACTCCGTCAAAAATTAGTGGTTTGTAACCAAAGTCGAACTTGACCAGTATTTTATGGCCTTAAACCTGTGTACCAAAAATTATTTAAATCCGTCGACCCTTTCATGAGTTATCGTCCGGACACCGTTTTTTGGACAAATTCTAAGTTGAAAAGGCGCCTAAACTCCGTCAAAAATTGGTGGTTTGTAACCAAAGTCGAACTTGACTTATATTTTATGGTGTTATACCCGTGTACCAAATATTATTTAAATCCATCAACCCTTTCATGAGTTATCGTCCGGACACCGTTTTTTTGACAAATTATAAGTTAAAAAGGGGCCATAACTCCATCAAAAACTGATGGTTTGTAACCAAAGTCATACTTGACCTGTATTTTATGGTCTTAAACCCGTGTACCAAAAATTATTTAAATCCGGCGACCCTTTCATGAGTTATCGTGCGGACACCGTTTTTTGGGCAAATTCTAAGTTGAAAAGGGGCCATAACTCCGTCAAAAATTGGTGGTTTGTAACCAAAGTCGATCTTGACTTGTATTTGATGGTGTTATACCCGTGTACCAAATATTATTTAAATCCATCAACCCTGTCAAGAGTTATTGTCCGGACACCGAAAAACCAACAGACCACCGACGGACGATCCGACGGATCGACAAACTTACTCCTATATACCCCACCCCCTAAACTTCGTTTGTGGGGATATAATAACACCCTAGGGGGATACCTTGATATGAGATATTGACTCCCCAAGCATTGAACGCCAAACCATAATTCCGTGTTCATTATTTCAAAATCAAACCCTGTTATTTTTCTAAAATAAATTTACTTCAGTCACTATAAAATATGTGTGGCTATAACATGACATAATAACAAAAAAAGAAACTTTACATACTTTAGGACCTGTTTTAGAGGGTTAACGGTGACTTTATGTGAACGTTATCGATATTTACTTATTGGCCTGAGTATAGAGAGTACACCGACACAAGATTTTGTGCAATTGTATCGTGCACGGGCTAGCACGCTTTTTACTTCCGCTTTTGACCACTTACCTCGTGTTGACCTATCCCGGGTTCATTTCAATTGCTTTTTCTTACAGAGTCACACGTACTCTTATCACTGACACGAAAACACAAAATTGTTTACAATTTTGACTGAAAACGGGAATGCCACGGCTATCTGAAAATGACAGAAATCAGGCTGTCGGTATGCTTAGAGCCGGCACGTCTGTAAATGACGTTGCTTTTCATTTTGGGTGCTCTAGGCAAACAATTCACAACCTGACAACTCGGTATGCAACTACTGGGTCAGTTACGGATAGGCCGAGATCAGGTAGGCCCCGAGCGACGTCACGTAGAGACGACCGGTTCATTACGTTAAAGCATTTACGTAATCGCTTTACCCCAGCAACGGTAACTGCACGGCGGCTCAGGGTCTCGGCTCAGACGATACGTAATCGTCTTAGACAAGATAGAGCACCAATTCGTGCGCGTCGACCTTATACAGGACAAATTCTAACTGCGCGTCACAGAGCCGCCCGCTTAGCTTAGGCTCGACGTCACAGGCACTGGACCCGAGCCCAATGGCGAAACGTGATTTTTACCGACGAGTCACGCTTCAGGGTCAGCTTTGCTGACGGTAGGGTCAGAGTTTACAGGCGACGGAACGAGAGATTTGCCCAATGTTGCGTGCAGGAACGAGACAGGTTTGGCGGTGGCAGCGTCATGGTTTGGGCGGGCATAATGGACAATCAGAAAAAAAATTTGGTCATCGTTCCGGGCAACCTTAATGCAGTAGGGTATGTGAACATCCTGAGGAACAATCTCTTCCCATTTATGCAAAATCGGGGTCCGGGAGTGATTCTGCAGCAGGACAACGCGAGGCCCCACACAGCTCGTGTTACGACACAGTTTTTGGCTCAGAACGGCGTCAACGTCTTGCCGTGGCCGGCGGTTTCGCCCGACCAAAACCCCATAGAACACATGTGGGACGAGCTTGGGCGTCGGGTACGCAATAATCATCAAATCAACAATGGCAATGACCTGAGACATGCCCTCCTTGTTGAATGGCAGAACATACCCAATTACGTCATTCGCCGTCTCACAAATTCCATGAGGAGGAGAATAGCAACCTGTATTAGGGCCAACGGCGGTCACACACGCTATAACACAACTTAATGCACATTGGCATTCAGACTGATACGCAAAAAGTCACTAAAACATTTCTTCACATTTTTGTGATTTTTGAAATCGACCCCTATGTCTTTTGACCTCAAATTTGACCTTCATTTTGAAGAAACCCGTTACCGACGCTGTTACAAACTCACAGATATTGCTTCCAAGTTTCATATATCATTTACATACGTACACTATATTGTTCCAGAGTGACGTTATAACCATCAGTACCCCATGTAAAGTTTCTTTTTTTGCATAGTATACATTGTGTATATAATAATAAAACATGCACATTTTGAATAATTCAGAATTCGGATAAATGTATTAGTCATAATGATTGATATAATATGACATACATTGTATGATTGATATAATATGACATACATTGTATCATTGATATACTATGACATACATTGTTTGATTGATTTAATATGACATACATTGTATGATTGATATAATATGACATACATTGTATCATTGATATACTATGACATACATTGTTTGATTGATTTAATATGACATACATTGTATCATTGATATACTATGACATACATTGTATGATTGATATAATATGACATACATTTTATGATAGATATAATATGACATACATTGTATGATTGATATACTATGACATACATTGTATGATTGATATAATATGACATACATTGTATGATTGATATAATATGACATACATTTTATGATAGATATAATATGACATACATTGTATGATTGATATACTATGACATACATTTTATGATAGATATAATATGACATACATTGTATGATTGATATAATATGACATACATTGTATGATTGATATAATATGACATACATTGTATGATTGATATAATATGACATACATTGTATGATTGATATAATATGACATACATTGTATGATTGATATAATATGACATACATTGTATGATTGATATACTATGACATACATTGTATGATTGATATAATATGACATACATTTTATGATAGATATAATATGACATACATTGTATGATTGATATAATATGACATACATTGTATGATTGATATAATATGATAATATGACATACATTTTATGATAGATATAATATGACATACATTGTATGATTGATATAATATGACATACATTGTATGATTGATATAATATGATAATATGACATACATTTTATGATAGATATAATATGACATACATTGTATCATTTATATAATATGACATACATTGTATGATTGATATAATATGACATAAATGTATGATTGATATAATATGACATACATTGTTTGATTGATTTAATATGACATACATTGTATGATTGATATAATATGACATACATTGTATGATTGATATAATATGATAATATGACATACATTTTATGATAGATATACTATGACATACATTGTATGATTGATATACTATGACATACATTGTTTGATTGATATAATATGACATACATTGTATGATTGTTATACTATGACATACATTTTATGATAGATATAATATGACATACATTGTATGATTGATATACTATGACATACATTGTATGATTGATATAATATGACATACATTTTATGATAGATATAATATGACATACATTGTATGATTGATATACTATGACATACATTTTATGATAGATATAATATGACATACATTGTATGATTGATATAATATGACATACATTGTATGATTGATATAATATGACATACATTGTATCATTGATATACTATGACATACATTGTATGATTGATATAATATGACATACATTGTATGATTGATATACTATGACATACATTTTATGATAGATATAATATGACATACATTGTATGATTGATATAATATGACATACATTGTATGATTGATATAATATGACATACATTGTATCATTGAGATACTATGACATACATTGTTTGATTGATTTAATATACATACATTGTATGATTGATATAATATGACATACATTGTATGAGTGATATAATATGACATACATTTTATGATAGATATAATATGACATACATTGTATGATAGATATAATATGACATACATTGTATGATTGATATACTATGACATACATTTTATGATAGATATAATATGTCATACATTTTATGATAGATATAATATGACATACATTGTATGATTGATATAATATGACATACATTGTATCATTGATATACTATGACATACATTGTTTGATTGATTTAATATACATACATTGTATGATTGATATAATATGACATACATTGTATGAGTGATATAATATGATAATATGACATACATTGTATGATTGATATAATATGACAATACATTGTATGATTGATATAATATGACATACATTGTATGATTGATATAATATGACAATATATTGTATGATTGATATAATATGACATACATTGTATGATTGATATAATATGACATACATTGTATGATTGATATAATATGACATACATTGTATGATTGATATAATATGACATACATTGTATGATTGATATAATATGACATACATTGTATGATTGATATAATATGACATACATTGTATGATTGATATAATATGACATACATTGTATGATTGATATAATATGACATACATTGTATGATTGATATAATATGACATACATTGTGAGTAAAACAAGAATAAACAACTGAATAATTCAGATTGTGGATAAAGGTCTTATATATATTGATTCTGCCTATAATATAACATATATGACTATATTATAACATATATATTATGTGTAAAATAGGAGTGAAAATAAATTTAAATATTTTGAATAAAAAATAAAAAGTTTATACACAGACCTAATAACAAATAGATTGGACACTACGAAAATTATCTAAATTTCACGTGGCAAAATGTGAAAATTTCACAAAATATTTCCAAACTTTAAACACACATATCAGGAAGAGTTTTATAGATGCAAGTTTCATTCATGCCAAATTTAATTTTCTTTCCAATGATAATATTTTGTTTTCTTTTACATTTAGAGCAAAACAGGAGTTTGACGGAAACTTTGACTATGTCTACACCTTGATTTTTAAGAGAAAATCGAAAATTGATGACGTTTTAAACTTTAAACATATTTTTTATACAATTTCTTATTTTGAAAATAAACATAAATTATTATAATCCCATTTTGCTATTCACTATGAATCTTTTGAATGTATTCTCATCAAAGTCAATGAATAATTGAGAGAGAAGATAGAAGGAAATGTTAAGGTGCCATGTGATATTTTGGTTAATTCATTGGTTAAGATAGGAAGTTTTCTATCTGTTTATTAATATACAACCTATTTTGAGTGTATCTTTTATACCACAGAAAGATTATTGTATAGTAACAATGGTGTGTGAAAAAATCACGATTTCCGCATATTCGTCTAAAGCTCCCAATCAATTAATACAAACGATGTTTACATCAAAGTTTAGCCAAGTCGTCGAGTTTTCTAGATCAAAGTTAATTTTTATATGTTTGTATGGCGTTTTTATGTCATTTTTAACGCATGTAAGGTTATATATGACGGTCGATTTTTTGTGGTTGAGGCAGACCACCCACTTTTCCTGGGTAGAACCAGTACTGTACACCTCCCGCCATCCCTAAGAATCGACACTTCCTCACTTACAAGTCGAGCTCCCAGTGGGATTCGAACCCGCAGCGGTGAGAGATCAAAGTTAAAAAAGAAATATTATAAATTATTATTTACCGGACAAAACACGGCAGACAAATTAATGCACGTGCACTTTTTGTATGATTTTATGGTTTCATTAGCGGCGCGCCCTGAGAGCGCAGCCAATATTTGTATTTGTTTTTTGATGCTGCATATGGAGGAGCACGTGATTAAAAATGTTGGGGGTAAAAGACTGGCCAAAATGTTGGGGTAAAAGACTGGCCAAAAGATCGTGTCCTGCATATGGAGGAGCACGTGACATATGGAGGAGCACGTGATTAAAAATGTTGAGGATAAAAAACTGGCCAAAATGTTGGGGGTAAAAGACTGGCCATAAGTATTGAAGTTGCTGTATTGAAATTGGCGCTATGTCATAGGTCCATATATTAGGTTACTATTACAGCTACAACTTTGAAACTTTATATAGTTGTTCTACATTATCACATGCCCCAGCATATCAGGTTTCATAACTCTGTGCTGCTTTCTGCAAAAGTAATGCCCCTTTTTGAACTTAGTATATTGGTTAAGTTTTCCGTTAAGATCCACTTTTTAGCCAGTATGTTTTTGGGAAAAAGTAAGACTTATTGTCATCCCTTGATCGGCGTCTGCATATTTGGTTAAGTTTTATGCTAAGGTGCACTTCTTTCAGTAACTATAACAGATACAGCTTTGAAACTTTGCTTGAGCATGCTATTTCCTGACGCAGGCCATGAAATACTGGTTTCCACCCAGGAAAATCTCATGATCAGCACTACGTGGCACATACCTATGACAAAAATCAGTGTCAAACATTCAAAAAACCAAACTGTAAGATATCTTACCACTACAAACCACTTCTTCCGAATAAATGTCCACCTACCCCAGCCAATTGTCATAATACACATTTCACTGATCATATCAGCTTCTTTTTTGATGTTGTTTTTACTTCATTCCAACTACCTCAACATTTTAAAAAAATTCATAACATTCTAGAAATATATATCATCAGCAATTAATGCAAACACTTAAATAAAAAAAATTATCTTAAGTATGTGCCTTTGTTCTCAAGTTACAATTGCTTACTGTTGCCATATAACTTTTTATACTTTTTAAAATATTTCTACACTTTTGTTGTTATATAATAAAACATTGCAAATAAATACACATGTTTGTTTCTTCCTTTTGAAAACATTCTGCGCCGCCCTGATGCTTTGCATCAGTTTCTTCTTGTTCTTATTTGGATAGGTATAGACTACTCATCAATGGCATATCGCCTACAGCAACATTTCTAGTAAAGGTCTGAACGATTTAGGGTTTGCTAGTGAGGATCGAACGTTTTATGGTTCGATCGAGAAGGTCCGAAGGTTTAAGGGTTTGCTAATGACGGTTCCAAAGTTTTAGGATGGTTAGTGAAGGTCCAAACGTTTTAGCTTTCGCAAGTGTAGGTCCAAAAGTTTAGGGCTTGCTAGTGATGGTCCGAACGTGTTAGGGCTTGCTAGTAAAGGTCCGAACCTTTTAGGTTTCCTATGAATGTCCGAACATTTAAAGAATTTGTGAATTGAATCAAAAACTTGCAACATTATAATAAATGAAAGGCTTATATACCTTATATTAATTTAATATATATATTGTGTATAAACATGTATACATATAATCTCTCAGTGAACTGTATACCTTCACTGAGAGAGTATATATATACACAATAAAAGCTTGAACTTGAACAACGTTCAGACAAAAACGGTGACATTACATCGACGTTTAGTAATACATCTGTAAGTGTTCATTATAAGGCAATGACATAAAATTGTGTTTTACATTGTGAGTAATATGATAATCAATTATTATAGTTATAGGTTTCTCAGTTGAAACCACTCATATACGTATGTAGCCAGTTCTCTTATAGCTGTTTCATTTTCATTTGATTTAGCGTGAGACCTGTCATAAATAATGGTATATTCTTTCCATTATAATATAAGAAACTTTCATGAGTATCCGGTAAAGATCGGAATTCGAACCCGAGGTATAATTGTTTTTATCGGAACCTAGCTCTGATTAAAGCATTTATACCGAGGGCTTCAATTCCCTATCTGAACCGGATACCCATGATTGATTGAATTTCTTGCATATCATTGGCATTCTGTGCGTTGACATTGCCAATAATTGAAGTTTTACATGTTTCTTCACTAAATGGCGTCATGCATCTGTTCACGTTATTGACGTCATGATTGATGCGCGTGACTTTTATCTTCCCCCATGTGTAAGCTCAGGTTTTCCATCACATATGTAGAATGCGAATAACATTATCCGGTAGTGGCGATGAGATACTGTATAATAGTCGTGTTTGTATTTTATGATGTAACGGTTTTAATTCTGCATTCTTTGTTTCTTGAACATGTTTTACTATATCATCATAAACTGTTGTATTATGATTCAACATGTTCAATATACGATAGAAAGTGTATTAAGACGTGTTTATGCTTCTTGGGGCAGCATCATGTCTCCTTAAAATATAACACTACACTGAGTTATGTCCTGATCAAATTCTAAGGATGTCGTTTTTATTGTTTGAACTATCGTGCACGTATGCTTGTTTTATGATTCCCAGTTTTATGATGTTGACATTTTGCAATTCTGCACATTTATTACATTATTATATTTATGATTTTGGTCGTTAAAAAGCATCATTATTATATTGGCCCTTCGACAGTATATAAATTACAATAAAGAACTGACGGCATCTAAAAGTATAGTTGTTTTCATCGTGTACATAAATTAGTCAAACAGATGCGAAATCTTCATTATTATTATACACGTGTATTGTAATGTCATCAAACCTCTAAATTACGTTAGTACAAAATGTGCATGACATTGCAGTTAATGGTAGATACATAAAAATAACGAGAAATGTAGCATTCACAGTACACACTCCATCAAAATCGCGCATTCAAAACAATCAACAGAACATTAATACAAGAACAGAATAGAATCAAAATAGGCGACACAACAACTATAGAGATTTTGACAACAGGAGAACCTGCTTGGAGTGGTCAATCATGAAAAAATCCGTTGGAATTTCAAACTAGGACCTAGGGTGTATCAAACCTCACCTTTACCATTTCGTCGTCCTAGTTAAACGGGACAGTGAAATAAAGAACACTCCGACATGCTATATCATCTAATTTAGGCAACTTGGAATATGCAAATATGCAACGCAAATTGAACACAATTATGATCATGTATATATAAAAACGCATAGAAAACCATAAAGCAAGTACTCACTGACTTGGCAAAACCAGAGCACTACGAGAATAAGCCACTAACACCATATCCATACGTTATCCGTTGATGTGGTGGAAGTAACAACATATTGTGGTTGAATAACGCCTCGGACGGGTGTAAATGAAGACCGAGGTAAGAAAATTATTATTTGCTTGTTCTTATTTATATATTCCAGATAACGCAAGATGTGGTCCATACATTTGTGAACACTCGCCTGAACGTTGTTTTGTCTAAACGTGTGTCGTGTTTTCAAACATTCGATGAAAATGATTTTTTCTAACCAAACACAATAAATTTCACAGAAAAATTCAAAAGTTAGCAGGTAAAATGCATTAAATCGCGTTGTACAGTAATCTGTGAGGTAAATCCTACGCAATGTTTTCAAGTTTATTTGAAATCTTTGAAATTCGGAATGACTTTGTAGACGTACTTAGGTAAAATTGTTTATATGATTTGGTAGAGGTACTCTAAAACGAAGTAATGCTACAGGCCAGGTAGCATTTTAAATAACCTTTTGTTTTTCATTTTTTAAGCACACACACACGTTTTTATCGTCCGCATTTTTCGGCATTTGCTAGCTTACCATTTTAACTATTAAGTTGGATAAATTGCAACTGCTTTTTCCCTTGTTTACGTTTCTAAAATGTAAATTCAGCTGTCACAGACACGTGTCGATCATGCCTACTGATTGTTAGTGAAAATGTTCTGGAGTATTTCCTATGTCTCGTCTTTTCGAAGGAAAAAATAGAGGCATATAATTATGTAGTCTTTATTTCATTGGCGACGGCGATAAAGGCATCACCCTTAAGTTTATACGTTTAGCTCTGTTTCATTTTAAGAATATGCCATAGAACAACCAAGCTTGGCTGATATGTGTATCATGGGTAAAAAGGTAAAGGTATTCCGTAACCTGGTGGGAAGTGGCCACTGTTTCAATGACAAGGCATATGAAAGGCGGATCCAATACCTCCTTTCACTGCCTACACATTTGATGAATTCAGTCAGGCACCCATTGATCACTGCTGGGTGATTGCGAGTTTTTCATTCACTTGCCCCCACCAAAGTTCGAACAAGCGTCATTCAATTGCTCCGTAGTCGAACGATCTCACCACTCGGCCTCTGAGGCTCTCTGTATAATGGTAAGTACAATGTACTGGCCGTTCCCAGGCGCTAGCTAGCCCTATTATCAACCTTTTTCTGTTTGTGATGTCTTATTTGACCTTTTATTCATCTTTAACGTTGTTCTTTGTTTCTGTGTGTGTTTGTAATTATTGACTGTCGTGTTTGAATGCTACTTTTCCTGTTCGATTTGTATATCTATTTTTAAGACTAGAACAACAAATGACAATCACATTGCCATTTACTGGCCATTTATGTAAAGCAAATGTATGTTAATGTTGGTGTTAACTCGATTGTTTCTACCGCCGTTTTCTTTTATTAAAATCCTTGTCATTTCAGCGCCACATTATCTAGAAATTACTCGCAGCCCAACAGTGTTAGCTTTATATCTTTGTTGTTTCTTATAGTGTATAATATTGTTGTAAATGATAGGCATTCTCTACCTAGAAATGTCGTTCCTTGCATCGGTATCATTTTGATTTTAAATATGTTTGCATATATTTAGATACAATTTTGAGTTTTCAATTTTTCTTCGTTATTCTAACTATGTTTGAATATATTATTAATGCTATATAACCAACAGTTAGCAATATGCAAGAACAATTTGTTTTAAACTATTCTTATAATTAATATTAATGATTAAACCAACGTAGTTTATGTAAAAAAAAATAACGGGACGCCGCAAGATTTTAAAGAACTAAAGATTGCCGTGTGTCCCTTTAATAGATACTGACTTGACGTAGTATGTACATGATTCCGACAATTTCGTTCATCTTCAATTAATTTATACATTTTAACAATTGAACCACAAAATGCTGTTACTTCCATCGCATCTACGGGTAACGTATGGGCATGGTGACTAAGGTCACAACAAAACAAAACGTGAGGCCTGTCAGGATTTAGACGTTATCATGGAGTCCATAATCTGTCCGTTCATCGCACTATCGAAGCATGCGGCGAACTGTAAATGGCCCAACCACTTAACAGATATTGCGCTGCAAAATAAAAGGGTCATTAACTCGCTTCGCCTGCGAACGTGCAATTTAATATCGATAGAATTTTAATGAATATTGTTATCATAGCAAGAAATAATATTACAAACAAAAAAGCTCTCTCGAATCCAAAGATGTATCAGCATGTTTTTCTTTACGAGTAAATACGATCTATTCCGTTATAAGCAACGTTTCTATTTGCTCTGAATAAAGATATAAATTGTCCTTTTAATTATTCATTTTCAGCATCATATTATTTCCATAACGAGTACGGTTGACGCCAATTGCATCTTATTTTCAAATATTATGCCGTTTTTCTTTTAAAGTCTTGCGCACGTTGTATGGAGTCTGTCATGAAATATCATATGGGATCTGCTTTAATACGTTTTGTTCTTGCATTTTAGATTATAAAGTTTGGCTTTCTAATATGTTTAATGATGTGTCACAATTCGTTTGTTTACTAAATATAGATGTACAAATCTAATAGGAAAAGCAGTATTCAAGGACGACAGTAAACCACAAACACACATAGAAACAAGGAACACATTTAAAGATGAATAAAAGGCCAAATGAAACATCACAAACACAAAAGGGTTGACAATAGGGCTACCGCCTTGAAACGGTCAGTGGCAAAAAGGCCTCAGGGGGTTTAAACCAGGTTCTAGGGTACACCAAAACACTTACCTTACTGTCAACCCAATAAAACGGGATAGTGTAAATAAAGAAATCCCCAACATGAACTATTCTCTAACCAACAAGGCAGCATTTTCAGGCAATACAAGTAAAAAAAAAAGATGCTCGTTTATATATAAATACAAAAAAAAATAGCTTAGAAAACCACAAAGAATGTACTCAATGACTTGGCAGAAGCAAGAGCAACAAGAGAATAAACAATTGAGGGCTCGACATGGGGATAACCATATTTAGATTAAAATCATCTCTCTTGTCATATATTTTGCTAATTATTTCACCATCGTCAATAATATCAAGAAAAGAATCGTTAGTATCAGAAATATTAGCTTCGTTAAGTTGAAGTTATTTACGGTACATTTTATTAACCATAGTAGAAAAGAAAGGGTTGTCAGTGTTTAATATGTCATCGAGAGGTTTCATTAAAGGCCTCAATAACATCTTCCTGGGTGAAAGACTCGACATGAAATCTCTTTCATAGCAATATAAAAACAAATCTGCGACAAGCGCCGCACAGTTCGTACCCATAGGGAACTCCGTTTGTTTAAATAATTATGTTATCGCTGAATGTCGTCGTACTGATGATAAACAGTTAATAACGAAGCATCATAAATACAAAATAACAATCCCTAGGGATTGGAATTAGACAATCAATATAATAATATGCATGTGTCTAATTCCCCTGGATATGCCGGCCCTGCGAGGTAAAATTAACCGCGGTGAAGAGTAGACCTATTATTGGCAAGTTTTATTTGATGTTGGGAACGAATAGGTGCATGACACACCTTATTAAAACAAATATAAAATTATCTTGTTAACAAATTAATACCCAATGGTGTCAACTATTTGTAATACCTTCATATTGTTTAATCGTATATCACATGTACCCTAGATGACGTCTTTATTAACCCTTCACTTAAATTTCTGTGGAAGGGTGTTATTCTTCGCGTATGATTGTGCAATTTAATGAATGTGTTGTGGTGTTGTCATATCACGAAATTCACATCTTTTTATTGCTGTATTATATTTTTGGTCGTAAACAATTCAATTGTTCAGCAGTATATGGGCTTAAAACTAATAGATGCTTTATGTGTTAGTTTATGGAAAAAGTAAATTGGATGTAGTATATTTAGCTTCGTACACCTTAAATGTATGTGATCCTGTCAATTGTTAAACTACTTTTTAAATCAAACTGACGGCTTGCGCATATATAACCATCGCATGCTGAGTTGTCTAAACTTAATAATGAAGTAAAACAATTATATGTTACATGTAACAGTATAGCAATAGAAAATGTACAGAGTTATTAGGGGTATATATTGATACAAACCTGTCATGTGAGATCCATATTGATAATCTTTGTACTTCTTTAACAAACAAAACTAATCTTTTGTGCAAAATCAAGAAATTTCTCACACGTGAGACAAGAATTATGTATTACAATGCATATATACAACTAATTTTGGATTATGGTGACACTATTTGGGGAAATTGCTCTAGCAACAATATTAATAGAACTCAAAATATCCAAAAGAGAGCTGCTCGGATCATCCTTAATAAGCCATATGATGCATCTTCAAAACCCTTATTTAAAGAGCTTAAATGGTTAAATGTCCATGATCGAATACAATTTCATAAAGCAGTGCAAGTTTACAAATGCGTCAATAATCTTGCTCCAGACTATCTTACATCTTTGTTTCAAAAGGTTCATTCCTCTTATAAATTAAGGACTTGTTCAAATGGTGATATAATCGTTCCGAAACATAGGATAAGTATATACAAACAAAGTATTCGTTATTCTGGTGCTGTCATATTGAACTCGCTTGCACCTCCAATGCGACAAGTCAAACATATCGAAGAATTAAAAAAATTATTCTTATCTTTTAGGTAATACAAGTTAATTTTAATTTGCTTGCAGTTGGTATTTTAAAATAACTTTAAAATATTTATATATAGGGACTTTTGATTTTACAACAGGAAACTCTTCAGAATTGTATAATATTGTATGTATATAACCATGTGTGTGTGTTACATGTTTCTTCATTGTATGGCCTCAGGGGAGAACAATTGTTGTAAATTGATTGAGTTACCGTCATTAAATAAAGCATTTATTATTATTATTATTATTATTATTAATATTATTATTATTATTATTATTAGATATATTTACATACCATTACAAAATGTAAGTGATGTTCAAGTTTCAATTACCTCAAACGTTCAAACTGTCAAACATTATAATGACTCGGACAAGTGTTAACATTCACACTAGCGTTCGTTTAGTGCAGTGTGGCGGCTGTAATGTCTCCCCGTGCTACGAATCCGTGCTACGAAGCCGTGTTATTTGTACTCGTCCTTTGGGATCAGCAGAACAGAACAGAACAGAACATATTCTTTATTCACTTAAACTTTACAGTTTTTCGTGATACACAAAAGCATATACATACATTCAATCTACACGTGAATAGTTATGGTGTATGACAATACATTCAAAATAAATTGAATCAAATAAATACAAATAAATACAAATTCAGAGGTATAATAAATATTGGATGCACTCCTATTAGCAATTTCAGTCTTAGTGGAACTGACACTAATCAAAATATACAGTAGGGAATAACCCTCCGCCCAGAAAATCTAATTTTCTTAGTAAATAAGTTAGGTCGCTATTAAGTATTATTATTGTTTAAACGATTTATACGAAGCAAAAATGCTTTATTGATAAATTTGCTTAGCATAAGTATTTCTGATTTGTTATTACTTTGAAGGAGAAGCGTAAATTTATACATACTAGGTCTATGTCTATAGAAACGCTTTAAATACACTGTTCTTAAATCTGAATACAAGGGACATATAAATACAAAATGATACTCGTCTTCTACTTCATTTGTAACACAAAGCTGACATACACGATTATTTCTTTCAATTCTTTCTCTGCCGAATCGACCAGAATGAATGCGTAAATGATGTGCCGATAAGCGTAATTTTGATAGAGATGTTCGTAAGCTCCTAAAGATAATAATATCCAAGTAAGATTCAAATGCTAAGTTTTCTTTAACTACCTTATACACTACTTTAGTATTTTCAACTTGGCAGTAAGCGCATTCATTGCCTTTAGACCTTTACCATATAATGTATTTGTATTTAGATTAAACGTACCAGTATAGTTAAATGTTACCCCCAAATAGTTAAAATCATTTACTGCTTCAATAACCTCGCCCCCATATTTTTATTGTTCATTTCTTTTAATTACACCCCGTTTGCGAAATACAACAATTTTCGTTTTAGCCACATTAACTTCTAAGTTCCATTTTTTACAATATTCTTCTAGCCTATCCAATGATGCTTGTAAATCTTCTGACGTTAGACCTATCAAAACCATATCGTCTGCAAAAAGTAGCAATATAATACAAATATCCCTAAAATTAATTCCACAATCTTGTCTGTTTTGAATAAAAAGTTCCAGGTCTTCTACAAATAGTGAAAATAAAATCGGAGAATTTATCTCTCCTTGTCTTAAGCCCACGGCTATATCAAAGAAATCAAATCGTTATGATACCATGGGGGGTACGAATTCATTACGATTTGAAGACTAAGATATTTTAACGTTGACCACCAGTTTTTTGAAAAATGATTTTCAGTTTTGAGTTTTTCTGACAATATTTGAAAGTGGTTGGCTTTGTTTTTCCGAATTAAGTCAATTGTTTCGTTTCTAAGTTTACGAAATTTAGCCCACAGGGCTAGTGTATTTATACGTTTGGCTTAACGATAGGCTCGCTTTCGTTTTCTAATCAAGCATTTTATAGATGAAGTGATTCATGGCAGGTTGTTCGGTTTGATCCGTTATCCTGTTTGTATCATATGTACATTAATAGTGTTATTGTAGAACATATTCTCCGGTCGTAATTTGGGCCAGATGTCTCAAAGTAATAATAGCCCTTATCGTAACTCCAAATATGCCTAGTGAAGGGTTTGATAATTTGCTTTTTGAATTTGAGAATATCAAATACTGGGCAGTGATATCGAACATAGTGTTGTAAAAAGAACTTGAAATAGGCATAGGGAAATATTCACATTTTGGTAAATTATTCATCTCTGGCGATTTAAACAGTCATACTTCAGATATGTCTGGTTTACTAGATTTTGACAGATATTTAGCCGGGGAGCAATACGTTTGACATATAAATTCGAGCAAACATAAAAACAAAAAAAACAAAAAAAGTAGATATGCAAATCAAACAGGAAAAAGTAACATTCAAGGACGACAGTCAACCTCAAACATTCACAGAAACAAACAACAACTATAAAGATGAATAACAGGTAAGATGTGACATCACAAACACAAAAGTGTTGACAGATGTTACCGCCTTGGAACGGTCAGTGCAAAAAAAAAGGCCGCTGGGGGGTTTAAACTAGGTTCAAGGGTGCACCAAACCTCAATCTTACCATATTGTCATCCCAATAAACGGGACTGTGTATATAAAGATATCCCCGCCAGTGTATAATTTCTAACAAACAAGGCAGCATTAATAGGCAATATAAGTAAAACATATAAATGATCATGTATACATAATATAAAGAAAACATAAGCCAGAAAGCCACAAAGTAAATACTCATTGACTTGGCAGAAGCCAGAGCAACAACAGAACAAACCGTTAAGGGTACGAGAAGACAAGATTAAAGAAAAACATCATACGCTACCGTCAGGATTTAGGTAGACGTCATCTTAGGGTCCACACTATTTTCGTTCATAGCACAATCAAAAAGAAAGCACATAGTGTGTCTTCGTTAAAGACAGAGAAGCGTTATAGCTTTGGAAAAGAGGTTGAAACGTGGAAAGAAATTAATGAAGAAATGTCTGGTATATAATTTATGGAGATAGTAAACTGTCTTTTTTAACTGTTTGCAGAAGAGTTTCTAAGTTCTCCTCTGGACAGGAGTCCGTCAAAGATATCAAACATACTGGAAGACCAAAACGGCAACCACTAAATCAAACATTGATAAAATCGAGCTTATGCCAGTCTGACGACAACCGTTAAGCGTAAATGGCTACACAACTTTTGGAAAAATTCCCCGAATATAATAAACAAGTATTTGCTAACTTCGTTACTGGAGACGAGATCTAGGTTAATTTTTATGAGCCAAAACGAAAAGCAGATAATAGAGTATGGGCATCGAAACATGCCAAAAGGCCAAGTATTGCTAAGGGAACCATGACAACTCGGAAGGTTCTTTACGGCATATTATTCCAGACTAGTGGGCCAGTCATAGAAATGCCTATCCCATAGGGAAAGGGAGTCGCAGGCAAGACTTAGTACTATAAACATGTTATCAATAAACTGAAAAGGGTCTACTTCAGGACTAAGGTATGTGAATGTGTTGCATGATAACATTCCTGCGCGCAAGTCCTCTGTTGTGGTTGATTTTTTGAAAGCGGAAAAGTAAATGTATTATATCCCCCCCCCCCCCAAACCTTATTCCCCTGACATAGCCCCTTGTGTTTTTCTCTTCCCAAAGTTAAAGAAACTCCTCTCAAGTAAAAGATATACATCCAGACAACCTTTGGGAGCAGCGGTGTGTCAGTGCCTATTGGGTATACCACAAAAGTGAGTATGAAAATTGTTTCAAAGATTCAAAATGTGTATGAAGGCGAAAGTTTTTTTATTGAAGAGAACTAGGCTAAATGTGTCGAATGGATATTTCAGATCTCACAGAAAACTGACAAGTTCTAAGAAACGAACATCATAGTTTTTGAACATCCCTCGTATTGCATATGTATAGTATGTAGGCTACGATGTAATGAATGTTTAATCCTGGATGCAGTTATTTGTATTATGTAAACTTAATGTTAACATACATGCATCGTTGAATAATTATATATACTGAGGGAAAGAAGTTTAGCAAGCTTTTTAGATGAACTAATACTGTATACAAGGTAAACTGACATTTTGGGACTTCACGGGTTTAACCCCTACGTGCATTTATTCGTTACGTCATTAAGATGTTCGACTGTTATTGATGTGTGTTTAATAAAATATTGTGTCTATGGCAGTAGTTTCTTGATTTTAGGGTGCAACAGGGTGCAAAATTTGTCTATGGCAGTAGTTTCTTGATTTTAGGGTGCAACAGGGTGCAACAGGGTGCAACATTTGTCTATGGCAGTAGTTTCTTGATTTTAGGGTGCAACAAAACCTTGCTTAACTTTTCCCCCTCAGTATATAACAAAACTAAAAGATACTCTCTTGAATAAACGACTTCAAAGTCTATGAACGAGCATTTATAATAATGTTAATGGCTGGCGCTATAGGCAACGTATCCTATCTCAATTAATTATTTTGAAATAAATTTATAATTCTTAATATTGATGGATGTCGGCATCATACGAGGGTGCTTCAAAAAGTTCTGTCACTAGGCATATATCCTTTGAACTGGATATTACACTGAGATAAAGTAGTGTATTTATAGTACTACTGGGTTCGCTCTCTTAAATTCCACAACAAAAATGAAAAAAAATCGGTTATTTATACCCCTGAATTACCTCCCCCTACCACAACTTTTGGATACTGGCATCTCTGAAAATGTCCTTGTTACAAAACGTTGTAAAAATTATTTGAATAATTCTATGCTTTTAAATTTTCTTGTACGTATAATCCATGAAAATGATTGTCGATAATTCGGAAAGGTCTTGCTGTAAACCAGATATGAGTGAATGCATATCCCTTAATTTTAGCGGAAATAACACTGATTTTCTTCATTTTGTTTACGGAAATGTTATAATATCTTTTAAATGTCGTAATTATTCTCATAGTATTAATATGTTTTCATATTTGTTTACAAATCTTAGTCCTTCAGTGTTTAAATTTCATATTCAACACATTATTGTAGAATTTTGCACAATGTTTAGTGAAAATATTGATCATCCAAAAACGCTATTTCAGAAGACTGCCCTTCCATTTAATGTCCATTTATCATTAAATTAATTTTACATGTTAGCTTAAAATGCTAATTTCTAAGACAATGCCTTTTCATCTACCATGCTTAAATTCTGAATCTTGTAATGCACAGATATAACTGGTAATGTATGAGAAATTTCAAAGGTCTTCGACAAGTACTTAAAGAGAACCAGGCATTTAAAAAAGTAACAGTTAACATACCTGAAAAAAAATCAGGACGAAAATGCGTCAGTATGTATAAGTGATGTATATTAAATGTTCCATAACTTTCGTCACATAAAAGATACAGCATTCATTTTACCATCAATGGAATGGTATTGAAACTCTCTTTTATTTGGTATCAAACATCAACACTCACAACGAGCATATAATTGTTATTGAATGACCCTCGTACTTTCCTTTACAGCTAGAGTTCACAGACAGAGCAGACAAGCAATCTGATAGTATGGTTCTAAGACTTCATCACGAATAAATTGTCCTGAAGAAATAGATTTTATTCCCATGGCAGTGTAGTTTTATTAAGCATGTTCTATATGGAGTAATTTATTAATATGCTTTGTTTTCGCATGGTGTTATCCTAATTGAAAAACTTTGAAGTGCTTTCGTTTAAAGGAATTGCATTGTTGCCTTACTGTTAGGTCATATCGAGCCGCCCGAGATTCAGGGGAATCAAGGAACCTGGCTCTATTCTTACTTTCGAAAAGATTCCTTAGCCTCGTCCGACAAATGGTGACGTAAACCGAATGACCACGATGACCCCGTGTATCGGAGTCTATCATGCGAACATGCTAAAGAACCATAGGACAATTTTTTTTCGTTAGTAAGACTAGGACAGGTTATTAATAGTGTATCATTTCCTTTCTCTTCGCATCTAAATAGCATTTCATTTGGTGACGAGCATTTAAACAACTTTTAATTCAATTGTTAAATAAACTTACCCGCCAATAACGACAAAATTAATATAAAATACCGTTCATCAACACTTCATCTAGTTTTTCGGGTCAAGTAATAATATTTATTATAAAACCTATAAATAGACGCATTTTCATTGGCTAAAAAGTAATTTTTTAGAAAAAATATCTAGCGATATTGACCTGTTTTTTTGATATTGACCTGTTTTATATAATTGTTTTTTTGATATTGACCTGTTTTATATAATTGTAAATTGAGGGTTATATAATAAAACAGTTATGGACTTTTCAGCTGTTATACATGATGTTGATATGTACCAAAAAATCATTATTGACCTCGGCTATCGCCTCGGTCAATAATGATTTTTTTGGTGCATATCACATCATGTATAACAGCTGAAAAGTCCATAATTGTATAATATTTACCGATTAAAAGACTTAGTTAGATTAATTGTATTGACGGGTGCTTAAAATACCCGTGTTTAAGTATGCGTGAAATAAATTATGAGTTGGTAACTCTAAATTTGTAGCTCCAGTTTTGGGGTTTGGCATGGCTGGTTAAACCGCTTACATTGTGACTATAGAGTTTGGACTCTTATCAATAAGTTATAAAATTGATATACCTCGTCGTTATTAAGTTTAGAAACGATGTGCATATGTTGTAAAATTTTGAGGCTGTTGGCGGGATAGCAACTTTACCATTACTATGGTTCTTTAACGTGCTCGGATGCTAGGGGAAGTGTCTTGACTAAGGAAACACAGAAGTAACTCAGTGGCACTTGTGTACCTACTTTTGTATGCGTGTTTAAGCCTTTCGCCGCCATTTTTCAAATGTCTGCTAAAATTTTGAATTCAAACCTTCCCGTAATATGTTCTATATAAAGTGCTATGGAAAACGTACCGAACAGTGTAAACCCTGATCAGCCTGCACATAGTGTGCATGTTGAACTGGGCCTACACTGGTGGTAAGACCAATGTTTTTCGACTGTTGCAGCGAAAGGGTTACATATGACATCGTCGACGGTAATGTCATGCGTTATGCTAACAACGGTATATTGTAGTAGACTGTATGATTGCATCATAAAAGCATATGTAATGAGATACGTGCGTTAAAATTTCCTGATTAAAACAGAAAATGTCGCAGACAGTGAGGATTTACATTTAACTTATTACTTATAATGACCTTTTGCATTCAATAAACCAGCTTCACACACATGGTGCGGAATGACCCTGTAATGCATGTGTCAATGTTTATGTGTTTTTAGTTTGATATATTACCATTCCTAAAAGCATTATTCTATGACATAGTAAATAATGTTTATTTCCTGCGGAATGGATCGAATGCGCCTCAGTTCACAAGAGGAGTCCGATCACAGAGCTAAATAACTTAAGAGCAATTCATATTATAATTGCTATCTGTAAAATGGTGATAAAGATTTTACATGTCCGTCGACTGGTGTGATAAATTGTTTATCATGAAATTATAATTAGCAATTACAACATCTTCATTTTGCAAACAATTTTCCAAATTTATTTTCTGGAAGAACAGGGCAATTGCAATTCAATTGTAAAGTGTGACGATTTCTAAAAAGCGTTTGACAGTATTGATCACCAAAAGATATGGACAGATTGTTTGAAGGTTGTTCACAGTATGTATTCAAATTTAAAAATAGTGTGTTACGGTTTACAACTAATCCATGTTTTTAATTGCAAAAGCTATAGCAGATAACAAAGACTATGTAGACCAGGGTCCGTATTCATAAAGCTTCTTAGAAATATATTAACTTAAAAGAAATTGTATAAAAATGTTAAATACCCTTCCTTTTCTATTTATTTAAAACGTTTCTTAATATATGGATAAATAAAATCTACAGCTAAATATTTATCTTAAAATAGATGGTTTGTAGTGTCCATGAGAGGATAATAAGGACATTTAAAACTATGTATAATTCTGAAAGTGTGACTTAAGTAATTTATGAATAGAGGCCCTGATCTTTTGCTTTTCTTTTTCAATTTTATTGAGAATTGCAGATCATGGTATATTCTCCCAAATGAAAGTATTGATTTTTCTTCAAGCTCTTCAGAGACCTATTGCCAAATGAGCAATTTAGTACGATATTGCGATTCTTTGCAAATCCGTGAATATTTAATTAATAGTTTACAATGTGTTACCTGTAATAAATTACGTAAATATTTTAATTATTATATATGATACAGTATATGTATTTGAAATGCATATACTTTACCTAACAATAATAATTGCTGGTAAGGTTTAGGTCAGGTGCGATTAAAGCTGTATATTCTATATTTAAGTCGCATTCCTCTGTGGAGGTATGTCTCTATTTGATAGTTCATGTTAACCACTTCATGGAGAACTTCGGTATTTAAGGGATCAAATTTAACACTGGACATCATTTACCATTACGTGGTCCCGCCTTAATTCCATTAAGCGATGGGAAAACTTATATTAGCAACATTTAAAAACATATTTTTACTGAATATAACATATGTTTACTGAAAATAATACGAAAACCTGTTTACAGTGACCTATCAAATGTTTTAATTTTACCATATGCAAACTTTTTAAGCCGAAGTTAAGGTTTAATTTCATACCCCAGCAAATCCCGTTTTCGCTTCTTGGAGAAGGGGTTGGACGGGGTATGAAAGTTAATACTCGGACCACGTAATGCTTAATATACATCGAATAATTTACTTCGTACCTGTACAAAAGTAGCATTATAATTTAAACACATATTTGCCTCACTGCATATATCAGATTGTATAAGCCTAGATACAATGATTTCAAAACGCCGGGAAACACCGATCTACTAAAACTTGAGCATGTTTCTCTTACTAGATAGTTATATTAATATAATTATTATATCCATAAAACATTCTGCGCTAGGTAACATGAATCACGTGAAGCGAATTATTACCTGCATTTACACTATTTTCCGTGTTAATTGGACTGTTATAATGTATAATATTCACTCCTTAACAATACCTTTTGTCCAATTAGAACAACTTAAAATTAGAAAGGATACATATATATATATATATTGAAGTTGATGTACTGATCCATAAAAAGTATAATAATATATAAAACTTGAACAGAAAATGTAACATTTAAGGACCACGGTCAAGCAAAAGCACGCATAGAAGCAAACAACACTTATAAAGATGAATAAAAGGCAAGATATGACATCACAAACACTTAAGGGTTGGCAATAGGGTTGCTGTCTTAGAACGGTCAGTGGCAAAAAAAGCCGCTGAGGGATTAAACCAGGTCTAGAGTGAACTTTTCAGTATTACCTTTTGTCATCCCAAGAAAGCGGGACAGTGTAAAAACTATACATAATTCCTTAAAGCTAAAGAGTCCCTATATCAATCGATTTCTTCTTCGTAGGCGTGTCTTTATTTGTAACTTCATGTTCACCAGTTCATGTCGAAATCGGGTATTTAAGCGAGCAAATATAGCGCATGAAATCATTTACTGTATATACATCGACCAGTGCACATCGTACCTATACACAGGTAACAGTAATTTTTACCGAAAAAAAAGTTAGCTTCTTTCGGGGCTCGAACACACGACCTTCTGATTTCAAGTCCTGTGCTCTAACCACTGAACTACAACGCTACTTGAGAAAATAGTATACTAACTACCATATATTATGAGGCAAAATAACTTAACATATTTGAACGCAACTAAAGATGGATCAATACATATGCAGTCCATATTGTCGCACGTGTAAATATTGCCTGGTGTAATACTGTATCTTATCAATATGAAACTAATACTTCGTCTCAAATCAACCATATATCGACTTGTTATTTAGCGCTTGATGAGTTTGTGTGCGCGCTCTTGTTATTACGTAATGCGTATTTAGTGTTAAAAATGCTACAAAATACCAATAAATAGCAGTGGTCTAGAGGTTCAGCATACATCTTCCAAATCTTACAAGTGCAAAGGCTGTGGTTCAAATCCCGTTCCGGGCAACTATTTTTTTATCACATATATTCTGGAGCCGTATATTTATCGATGTTACCTGTACGAAGGTTAAATAAAAATGTGAAATTTTACGTATCGATTTCTCCTTATATACCGACTTTTGGGGTGTTCGTCGATTTGTAACTACTTCACACGTGACTCATTCATATTCATGAGTTATTATCAGTTAAAATAGGGACTGTACAGCTTTAAGACCATACATCAATAATCAAATGAAGGTAAGGATAATATAATAATAATAATAATAATAGTTTCTTTATTTAACGAAGGTTAAAACACATTAAGTTATGCGTGTAAAATACATAAACTAATTTTCAATGAGGCCTTCGAACAATAATGCTATAAAAGTTATAAATACATATAAAAACATTCATACTCATGCGCACACATGCAAACATCCACATAGACAACAATACTACAAATCCCTCAAAAATCCGACAAACACTCATTCATAATATGCTTAATGCTTAATCAAGATATCCATAGTGTCATTATATGAAGAATATTTAAGCAATTACATGCATACAGTGCCAGTTTCACTCAAGAAAAAAAAAAAAAAAATAACTACAACACAACGGTGACATATTAATTATATAGTAATATCAGCTAGTTCATATCCTGTTTTTGAAAAAGAAATTGTTTTAAATTGTATTTATACGAAGTAAGGCTATTGATGCTGCGTATATGTAAAGGAATTGTATACATGTACCATATACTAAGACGTATACATTTTATCACGATATTTTTAGAGAGTACTAGAATAACACTTTGGTACCCAGCAGTTCATCCCCACTGATTATTGGAAAAATAATTCATTCTAAGCTTAAGTTTCAAATCAAGCAACAGAGAATTCATTCGTAATATCAATTTCATAACTATCTTCGCCTTAAGCGGAGTTTGCTCGTAGCAAACGAAACCTCTCTGACCATGCTGACTACTAATAATAAATGGCAAAACATCAATTTGTCAACCATGACAAGTCGTATAGTTTGTGGAAGATAAACATAGATGCACACTTTGCGATAAAATTGTTATTTATGAAACGATAGGAGGACAGCTTGAAACAAATAACAAATGCAAATGTATATGATATAAAATCACTCTCAATTCATGACGTTGCAACGCATATAAATGTAGGGGAAAACCAATGTCATACTGCTTGTCAACCCATATCTGCATTAAATATAGTCTAGTCGTTTGTCAAAAAAGGGCATATATCACCATTACTTAAGCTCATTAAGAATAATGTTATATCTGATATTGGATTCTGATCTTGTAATGGAGAATATATTGTATATTGTAATACAGCACACTCTGTTAATGCTTAATAATATTGCAAATTGGCGATTGTTTTCAAATAAATATAAAAGTGAAAAATACAGTTTAAAACGAAAATTTAATACGACTTAGAGGTGTTTTTATTGCCTTAAACGTTTTATGAACATGCTCAATTAAATCGTGAGTGTTACTTTTCTCTATTGTTTGTGATTGTTACTTTGGGATCATCAAGCCTAATCTGTGTGGCTGTAAATTAAAATATGATACGATATCGTAGGTTGAAAGCAACACTGAGTAACAACGACACAACGAGATGTTAACGACGCTGAGTTTGGAAACTTCTAGCCTCTCATCTGCGGGTCCGAAACCCACTGGGAGCTCGATTTGTAAGTGAGAAAGTGTCGATTCTTAGGATGCGGGAGGTACAGAGTATAAGAATCTTTCATGGGTATGCGGTGAAGATAGGAAATTCCAACCCGAGGTATACGTGTTTTTATCGGAACCGAGGCTCTGCCGAGGTTTCGATTAAAACACTTATACCGAGGGTTAGGGTTGGAATTCCCTATCTGAACCGAACACCCATGATAGATTCTTTTTCTTTCATAGATAGATAGATCTTTATTTCCAATTTCCAATAGGCTTAAAAGCCCATGAGGATACAAAATTCAATTACAAAGCATGACAACAGTGTAGTTATTACAAACAATACATGTTCAAATATGCAGTTTATCTTAACTGAGCTGATACAATGAGAAGGCGTTTAAATAAATTACAATTCATCACAATTTCTTTAGCACATATATTACATACATTATATTCAGAAATAGCTAATTTCTGTATAGTGTTTCATTTCGTAACTTAAATGCTTTTAAAACAAAGGTACACAGTTTGCGAATATATATCTTATTTTGTGAGTTTAGTAATTCCAGAAACTTGATCATATTTGGTCTCTTATAAAAATATTTAGGAATATATTGCTTCCTTAACATTATGTATGTTTGGCATTCCAACACAAAATGAAATTCATCTTCAAGTTTATTACAAAATACACATATTCTATCGCTTACAGGAATCCTATTTGGTTTAACCCACCTACCGGCTTCAATTTGCAGTCTATGAGATGACACCCGTAATTTAGTTAGTGCTTAACACATTTTGAAAACATTTATATTATCTAGATATGATTGAAACTGAAACTTTGCAATGTTTATATAAAAAACTGCTCTAGTAGAATTTTCTAATCGACTATGCCAATTCTGAACAAAATTGTCATTTAACCTTTGCTTTAATATTGCAAGAAATTTTTTATCGTTACCAACACTTTGTTGTAACCATGCATCATAAAACCCAAGCGAGGACAATAAGTGTTTCAACTGGGAAACCCAGTTTATTTTTTGAGGATATATTTCACAGTCATTAAGCAGCATGTTATAAACAATTTTTACATATTTACGATCATGTACTTTCATGATTTTTATCCAATATTTAATTATTATAAAATATCTTCTTGTAATAAATGATGTTCTGCCAAGTTCACCATATATGAAATCATTTTGAGTTGTCTTCTTAACACCCAAAATGTGTTTACAAAACTGTAAATGCACTCGTTCAATTGATATAGCTTGCATAAATCCCCACACTTCACAACCATAGTTTAAAATTGGAGTTATCAATTTATCAAACAGATCTAATTTATGCTTTGGGGATATAAATGTAAATTTGTATAAATATCTATTCATTTTAAAAATGGCTTTTTGCGCTTGACCAGCAAGAGTAGTTTGTGCTTCTGCTGAAGACCCTCCAGTAGAAAAGACTATACCTAAATATGTGAACTTACTAATTATATCTAATTGGGCACCATCATATATAAAAACTAAATTTCGTGGTAGCATTCCCCCCTTTCTAAATACCATAACTTTTGTTTTAGTACAATTTACTTTCAATCTCCATTCTTTACAATAGCTAGATAGTATATTAAGTCCATTTTGTAACTCTGCTGCAGTGTTAGCAAACAAAACTATATCATCTGCATATAACAGCATAAACATCTTAAACATATTAATATCTAAACCTTCAAAGCCACTATGTATGAATGCATCTTCTATATCATTTAAATACATAGAAAACAACAATGGAGATAGGCACTCCCCTTGCCGAACGCCAAGTACACAGTAAAATTCATCGCTCAACTGGTTACAGTATTTAACTTTAGACTTAACACATGAGTACATTGATTTAATGATATCAAGAATGTTTCCCCGAATACCGAACTTTGTTAATTTGTACCATAAATTATCACGCACAACATAGTCAAAAGCTTTAGTAAAATCAACAAATGCACAATACAATTTCTTTCCTTGATTTAAAATATGTGTAATTAAACCACTTAAAACAAATATATTATCAACAGTACTCATGTGCGATCTAAATCCAGCTTGTGCTTCAATTAGAACGCTGTATGTTTCTGCCCACTCCGATAATCTATTATTTAGTGTACGTGTAAATAATTTGCCCAAACAGCTTAATAAAGTAATACCACGGTAATTTTCTACATCATTAATATTGACCTTTTTGTGAAGAGGAATAACATACCCTTCTGACCAGAATTCTGGAAAATACCCAACCTCAAACACTTTATTAAACATTTTACAAATAACTGGTGATAAAATAGTTTTACCATGAATGAACATTTCATTTAATAACATATCAGGTCCAGACGATCGATTTGAATTCAGTTGCTTAATTGATTTTATAATCTCATCCTCAGTAAAATTCATATTCAACTCTTCAAACATTATGTTAAATTCATTATTTTCATACCGTTCATTAAAATATACAACATCTTCATCTGGAACAAAGAACTCGTTATTTGGACTATTAATAGCTTTAAAATATTGTTCAAAAGAAGCCAATGGTATATTTGTTGGCTTAAGTCCCGATGCTTCTTTTAACATATTCCAATATAATTTTGCATTTTTATATCTTGCGTTTACAAAAGCAGCTGTTTTCACTCGATCATAATCCGTCCTACAATTTCTAACAGTAGATTTATAAAGTGACCGAGCTTTAACCATATTAATTCTATTTATGTCACTTTTACTTTCTCTATATTTATTCAACTTTTTTTTCATATCAGAGACATGTTGTGCGTTGACGCCGCCAGCTATTCACGTTTTGCATGTTTTCCTGCATACCGAATGTTGGCGCGCGTGATTTTTATCTCGACCCTAGGGTGAGATGGAATTATCTAGCCCCGGTAAAATGGCGGATATCCTTGTCCGGTATGCAAGAATACTGGATCTATCCTCCACCACTTAAGTTCGACCGACATGTATAACCTAAGCTGTGCATAAACTAACGTAAAACACACATCAACCAACCAGTCTTTCCTTTCCGCATTAAAGGCATCAAGGTTGACGAACACTGGCAAAAAACATCGACCAGAGTATAGCTTTATTTTATTGAAAGCAATTTTGTGATTTCCCAAAGTTACAAGATTATATTTAATCGAAGTTAAACAGGAACAATTTTCCTTATGGATGATTTGTGCAATGTTTGAGAAACGTTAAGAGGGCGTCTGGGGGCGATATCGGCGTCAAGTTATGGCAAAGTTTGATTTATTACCCAATACTTTGCAATGTTAAAATGCCGCAGTAAACCTTTTATAATGTTCCCAAGGTACATCTTTACAAATTGAGCATTTAATCATTTATAGATGCAATAAGTAAATATCCACGTGATTATCTAATAGTATTAAGTTTAATAATAAAAAAAGAAATACCACTTTAGTTATATAATGTTCTATCTGTTAGATATACAAATCAATAATTATGTACTCCAACACATAGTAAGAACTTATCAAAGCACGGCACACGGCACTATGCAGGTGTGTTTTACACATGTTTATGCACCAGAACTACCAACCCATTCGCAACATCTGGTACACGGCTTCGCAGCATTAATCGAATGTCCATATTGGTTACGTCATCGCGCCTTAGCTTCCCAACAAAACAAAAATTGCATTCAATATCATCCAAATTGTGCAATGTCATTCAGCCGATTGCTCCATCAATAGTTTATTTACATGAAATCAGTGATAAAACCTTCATCTGCTTGTAAAACAAGAAATTGCAGCACAGCTGCTGGAAATAATGTTCGACAATTCTGAACATGATATTAATATTTCAGGGGTCAAGCTAGGGGAAAAGGAGAGCACGGCGATGTGGGAAATGCGAGTGGATAAAATTCACAATTATTTATATTGGATAAATGATTCATATATGTTGTCAATTTTTATATAAATATATTATATATCTTGGCCTACTGTTTCTTTTCAAATTAAAGTTTTTTTAATTTCGACTGACATGTTTTAATAATTTATTTTTGAGTGGTCATATTCAATAAGCATATCATTATCAGAGAATTCAATATGAATGTCATTAACGGCTCATCAAAAAATTATAGGTTATTTAGAGCCGCCCTTAAGAGAGGGGAATGATACATGTAAAGGCCCATACCCTTACTATTACCGAAGTTTCTTTGTTTTCTACACGACATAATGTGAATTCTAGTGCATTTTCAAAATATTTAATTGCTAAAATCCTATAATAATGCCCCCCGTGCGAGCCCCTTAAAATCTGACAAGCATATGCTAACACTGCTTGTCGAATGTTAGGGGTGTGATAGTGATGAGAGCCTCTGGTTTGCCCTTGCTATTTGGGGATAAGCCAATTCAATATGTAAGGTAATGAATTGAATGTTGTTTAATGGCTCATCAACACATCATAGGTTATTTGGAGGCGCCCTATACGAGTAGAGTAGATCACACTTAGGAATCTGGAACCTGTCATACTATAACAAATATATTCTTATATATAGTTCTATATAAACTAACGTGCTTGGAAGATAGACTGCGATATACAAAACCTCCCAATTTACGCCCCCATCCGACGGACGAGGTCAATGAAAAGTGTCTTGCTGAAGAACACCAAGACGAAACTCAGTGGCAATTGTGAGGCTTGACCTCGGGTTCACCGGATTTCAAGTTCAGCGGAAACTATTCATAGGGCTACGCCAGCCCCTTTATAAATTATGAAGCGGTATTTAAAATATGACACATTTCTTTTTAGAGCTCTAGATAAATAAACATGAACGAATGCACTTGTAACATATAGTTCCTTTTGAAAATGTCAACTAAGGTCAACTTCGGAATTGAAGAACGGGACGAATCATGGCCTATGGGCTTCGCTTCGCGAAGCTTACCAAAATATTTATGTTCGGGGCTTCGCTTCGCGCGAAGCTCAATAATTTATAATTATTACACTTTCACGAATTACTTAAAAAATTACTCCGGACTACATGTACATAGCTAGGCCCGAATGACAACATATGCCTGATGTTTAACTTATCATAGCGGGGTTGGGGTGGGATTTGGGGGCGTGTAGGCATGATCTTCCGGACTTTTTATTTCATTTTAAAATACATTAGGTAAGTAAGCTGTCACGGATTTATATGAAAATACCCCATCCTCCCATTGCTAGACCGTATCATGCATTTGTCTAACCGTAACAAAATGTCAACTAAGGTCAGCTACGGAACTGAAGAACGGGACGAATCATGGCCTGTTGGCTTCGCTTCGCGAAGCTTACCAACATATTTATATAATGTTATTTATTTCATTTTAGAATACATTAGGTAAGTAAGCTGTCACGGATGTATCTGAAAATACCCGCACCCTCCCATTGCCAGACCGTATCATGCATTTGTCTAACTTTTACTTGCAAACATGGTAGACCAAAGCAATTAACACATGTTCACGCACATGACTTCATGTTTACTATCGCTTGACGTCATGTTTAACGTCAGTTGTTGATGCACAAGTTACCCCTACTCCAGTCTTGACGTCACATGCTCTGATGCTGCTTCTCACAAGTAAAAAGTAAGAAATTTACATTTAATTAACTTGAAAATACACTTATCGATGCAAGTCTGAATCCGCGTACCATACGGCGTACTGAAAAATCTGAAGCAGGCCGGACGAGATAAACTCCGGACATGAAGAACACGGTCGACACAATGTCGTAAAGATGAATAATTTGGGGCTTCGCTGCGCGAAGCTTAGGGATAATATGAATGTGTGTTTTTATTTTCGGGATAAAATAAATATGTGTTTTTTATTTTCGCGCGCTTTGCGCGAAGCCCTGTGGATAGTTTGTCGAGCTTTACTCCTCCGTATTGTTTTCACGACTTTCATGAAAGTTTGCTTTGTGGATTATTTTGACTTTTTACGGTAATCGCCCCATTACCGAAAAAGTGATTACTAGTGGACAACTTCGACGTCGGGCTGCGCCCGGCGAGAATTGTCCAAAAAACAAACATTCAACGCAAATTATACACCAGCACGTGTTGCTAACGGCTATAGTGTTTAAATAGCAACATTGAACTATCTTCTGTGCAGTTGCCTTCCGGCTAACAAAACATCAAGACTTTGAACATACCGAGGATGGATATACACACGAGGCGGGATTTCGAAGAAGCGTTCTCGATTGCTACCAACCGTCTATAAACATGTCTTCGCCTGGTCGACCTACACAGTTATTCAATAAGCTGAAACATATAATTGTTTGACAAGATCTAAAGGCGTTTCTATTGTTTTGGGAAATGATTGGAAAAATCTCATTTGAACTGCGTGCTAATATTGCCTCCCACATTATTCATTTACATGTACATTACGTGGTCCCGCCTTAATTCCATTAAGCGATTGGAAAGCTTATATTAGGAGAATATTATAACGGATATTTCGACAATAAAACAAGTTTAGAAACTTTTTTTTTACTAAAAAATGCGATAACCTGTTTAAAACTACCTATTAAATGATTTAATTTTACAATATGCAAACTGTTTACCACGTTTCCGCTTCTTGGAGAAGGGGTTGGATGGGGTATGAAAGTTAATACTCGGACCACGTGGCTGTCATATGACACACATTGTGTGTAAATCAATAATAAAACAGGCTTACTTTGAATAATTTAGATTTGGATAAAGTTCTTAGTCATACATAATGACTGATGACTATAATATAACATACATTGTGTGTAAAATAAGAATGAAAACTGAAAATAGGAATATTTCAATCATAACAGTTATTTCCCCATACGAATATTTCTTATTTGGATAGGTATCCATAACACTTCAATTATCATATCGATTCCAGTACATTCAAGAATAAAATTGCATGTGAAAGTCTGAAATAATTAGGGTTTGCTAGTGAAGGAACGAAATAATTAGGGTTTGCTAGTGAAGGAACGAACGTTTTAGGGATTGCTAGTGAAAGTCTGAACATTTTAGGGTTTGTGAAATTTATCAATATTATGAAATATTATAATAAACAGAACACATTGATACATTATATAAATTTAATGTATATTGCGTGATGTGACGTAAAATTTCCGCAAGTTAGTTATTATAATTCTTAACTTTAAAAGTCGAATCCTGCAATGATACATTGTATGGAAGAGCCTATCGGTACGACGGTCGTGCGGATTATATTTATTATTCTCATGAACGTGGTGCCGATAACTTACTTCCATTATCCACAGCAAATTCCACGCAGACTTATCGTTCCTTGCACTCACATATATCTTTGCTAACTACTAAATTACAAGAGTTTGGTAAAACCTGTTAAATTGGAATATGTTTGCCTGAAACTTATTTATTTCTTGTGTAAATATAACTTTCAGAATATCTGCAAATTAGGTGTTGCAAGATTTGAAATAATGCATGATTTAACTACAAAAATAATACGTACTTAGGTCTCCTCAATCGATACGCATATGCAAACATTTCACCCGATACCAGAAAATTACTAAAACAACTCATAGAAAAACAATTTGAAAACATAGAATATAGGTCTATATTTTATCTTAAATTTGCGGATCACGCTAAAGGATTTATTATAAACATCGTCATAACTTGTTTGAATAATCACGTGACCTCACCGTTGGCCCTACTAATGTAATGACTATGGGTAGAGACTGTATCTACAGGTATTTATATCAGAGACGTATATAAACACATGGACTAGCCGACTTTTATCTGAATGTTTACATTCATAGAGATCTTAAGTATACATGCTATAAATCTTCACGTTATTTATCAAAATACATTGCCTTATATTTTGAAACCACGTATATAAGAATAATTATAAAGTTGGACGTATGCCTAGAAGTCCTTGTTCTCCGATTTATGGGAAGGCTTCTACTGTTAACAGAACTTGTTATTCGACTCATTTGTCATTATTTTATTTCGATTTTATCCTGTATGTAAATATTTACTATACAATATGTTTTTAAATCAAGTCAAATCACTATTTTGTCCCCATCAAAAACTGTTTGAAACGATCAAGACCTGCTAGTTATCAAGATTAATTTACCATACCTGTACAAATCAATCGATTGTTTTACATGACGATATATAGTAAACAAAATGGCGTGTATAAAATTTTTTTTTATCTTTTCTAAGATAAATTCGAAAATGTTATTAAAGGATGTATTAAATAGTATAGATTTTATATATATATATAAAAAAAAAAAAATAAGAAAACAAAACAAACACAAATATAAAAAAAAAATAATCTCAGTTTGTTTAATAAAATGTAAATGGAGATTTGATTTCTTATTTCTTCAAATATCAAACCTTTGTTTCCTTAAACAACCCGCAAACTGTACTGATTTTTTAAAAGCAATTTAAGCCGTTTTATTGATATAAAACGAGTATGAAAAATTAATGAGAACTTGGAAATAGGCAATAATACAAAAACTATACAAGATATATTGCAGTCTCGGTTTGATTGAGACTGTTCATGAACGGTAGGTAATTCATGAACGGTGAAGAAACATGCTTGCTACCGTTCACGTCCTCTAGCCCCGGGTTGAGTAGAACACAATAGTCTTTCTCCTCCCACTGCCTCCTCTTTCCTAACCCGTACTCGGTTACATTAGTAACTTTATACAATTAATTTCTAGATAAATAATATATAGAGGATATTTGTTGTTTGGAGTGAATAACATATTTTATTTCATCGAGAAGTGAGAAAACTTTATATTTTCACGAATGCGAAACATGAGCTTCGAGATGAAATAAAATATGTTACTCACGACAAAAACAACACATTTTCTTTTTATTTTATGATTTTACAAACAATGTTTTAGGGAAACTGCGGTAGAACTACACGGGAGGCAATTTCAATAACTAAGCCGCTTTACACATGTTTTGCGCGACTACAAAAAAAAGTCCTAAGATATTTTATTTATACCCACATAGAACAATTTGTTTAATATATTATATATTTGCAATCATTTCCTTTTAACTTTAAAATCAATTTCAAATCATTGTATAAATACACTCAAGTGATATGAAAACGCAACACGGGAATTTCCGCTATATATTCTATATACTGCACACTTAATTGCACATAATATTCCAAAGAAATCCCAAGATGTTTTTTAAAAAGAAAGTTGCAGTTAACTAGAGAAAGGACACAACTGTGATGTTGTAGACGTTTTAATCACACTACACTTTGTAACAAGAACTTCCTAAATGTTGAAGTAGCTCTTTGAAAAATTGAGCTAGTTCAGTACTGTATTTAACGTAAATAGTTTGCAAAATGTTGCATCCTAAGTTTGCTCACATGATTGAGCCAAACGCGTTCTCTGTGAATAATGAAACATTGAAGGAATACTATTTGCTGTATTATTTGTTGTTTTAGTATTTTTTCCAAAAGGAAAGGTCTTACGTAGCCATGTACCATTCGATTAAGTGCAGCATATTGTACATACAATATATAGCGGAAATTCCCGAGTTGCGTTTTCATATCACTTGAGTGTAGAATGTGCAATTCGCAGGTTTTTTCTCTCGGCGTGTTTACATTTGCGTAGGAATATCGTGTGAATCATTTTACTGTGCATCTGTGTTAGTTGTACATTTAAAAGTAGTCCCGGCAGCGAAATAAAACTCTATATTCCACGGTGTGGAATAACACTTTTATTTCACTGATAAAATACAGTATTTCATTGCATATCATAAAATAAATAATGTTATATACAATACCGGTTCTGACGCACTGGTTTCCTCAGGGATTTTAGTTTATAATAATTGATTGAATTGGATTTTATAGTCGCACCAACAGCTAAGGTCATATGGCGACTTTCCAGCTTCCATTGGTGGAGGAAGACCCCAGGTGCCCCTCCGGGCAATTTTCGTGCACGAGCAGGCACCCGGGTAGAACCACCGACGCTCCGCAAGCCAGCTGGATAGCTTCCTCACATAAAGATTTCTAGGCCCCTGAGTGATCGAACCTACAGCGGTGAGGGGCAAGTGAAGTTTATAATAAAGATCTATCTTAAATAGCGTCTGGATGACAGGCGGTGAACCAAGAGGACAGGTGTAACCCCCGCACACCACCCCCCCCCCCCCCACCCCTCCCACCCCTGCCCACACAAAAATAAATAAATAAATAAATAAATAAATAAATAAACAAACAAACAAACAAACAAACAAACAAACAAACAAACATACAAATAAATAAATAATAAAAAAATAAAAAAATAAAAAATAAAATAAATGAAAATGTATGAAATGTCTCTGTTTTAAATGCATTTTGCCCTGACTTTTAAGTATTTGACTGTTGCTTTTTATATAACAGGTATGGTTATACCTAAGAGTATAAATATCATAGTGGAGGGCATGTGTATATTCCATGTGTTAAAGCGCTTATTAAGATATTGTCTGAGTAGTGTTAAACTTAAATCATATTCCAGACATATGTGTGTGGTTGTCAAAAGGATGGACGCTGCCCTATATGTGGTGGATTGGCATCCTCGATAACCAGAATGTTCCTGTTTTAGATTGCCGCCCCATCTTTCGCTGACAATACCAGCATTCGAGGATCTTCCAAAGTTGTTAATTATTAGCTTAATCCCACACTGCTGAAATGTCTACACCTTCATGATGTTAAAGTGTATCGTGCATTTAGGCTTATTTTATGAACAATCGAAGATAATATGATTTTAAAAAGCAATATTCGTGGTGACTTTAAACCATTAAAGGTGTTTTCTAGTTAAATACGACAGGTCTTTAAACTCGAAACAATGAAAAATTATCGAAAACAAGCGCAATTAACCAAGTTTATTTGCAACATTATCATAATTTTTTTGACATACGGCCCTTGGTGGTATTTTTACAGCAGTTTTTGCTAAATACGGCACAATAAACACATGCAGTAAAGATAGAATGTTGGTGTGCTTATTTTAAATTACATGAAATCCATTAGTTCGCATTGTTTTATGAGCCGTCGATATTTTTATCGGTCGTTCCGATAATTATAGGTTATTAGTGTATTGGAATAATTATATGCACGAGTTCTTTCGCGTATTAGTATTGCGCAACTTTAGGAGCGAAATATTTATGCGCGAAAGCATTTAAATTGAATTGAATTGGATTTTATAGTCTCACCAACAGCTAAGGTCATATGGCGACTTTCCAGCTTCCACTGGTGGAGGAAGACCCCAGGTGCCCCTCCGGGCAATTTTCCAGCACGGGCGGGCACCTTGGTAGAACCACCGACGTTCCGCAAGCCAGCTGGATAGCTTCCTCACGTAAAGATTCCTAGGCCCCTTAGGGATCGAACCTACAGCGGTGAGGGGCAAGTGATTGCAAGTCAGAGACTCTAACCACTCGGCCACGGACGCCCCATGCGCGAAAGAACGAGTGCATATATTCCATACAGGATATTGTTTTCCTGGTAAAGTAAACACTGTTGTTAGTCTAGGTTAAACTACTCAGTGAGAGATTTTAACACACACTTCGTGATCACAAATCACGGTGTAATTACGTTGTATAATTAATACGGATAGCTTACACAATAATCACATAATAACGAAGGTAGAACACTACACTTCAGTTATAGAGTAAGCTTGGTGCAGTTACAGCAATAAGGATACACACAACACTCATCCTGATACATTTGAATGTAACATGAATATCAATAGAAAAACACTTGGGGTAAAAATCTCCAGGGAGTGTTCACTAACTGGGAAAGTGAACCGTCTGAGGTCAACTGGGCCGTCTACTATGTGCAGACCCTTGCAACCCCCCCACAACATATACTAATGTATACTGCAGAGAAAAGAAAATGAATATCACTATCAACAGCACATGGTTCACACAAGTAATTTTACATATGCATCTGGTTATAAAATAAAATAATGCAAAATATATTTCCGTTCAGAAATGCGGATATTTTTGTGATGGGGCAGATAAATAAAATGCACTTGCGCCAAAAGTCAGGATTTGCATTGTAAGTTTTGAAAAAAATCTGAGGGGGGAGGTGGGGATGTCCCACAAACCCCACTAGCAACACCAAGTGAATTGCTCTGTGCGTATAGTCAATTTGGCTATAGCTACGCCCCGATGGTAGTATTAATAACACATTAAGTGTAATTAAAAAAGCGACCTCAGCTGAAAGTGTTTTTGACCTGTCGCCAGTGTCGGTTCGAGCCCAACTAGGAAAAAAAACTTGATGTCACAAAACTTTCCAGCTGGCTTGCAGAAGGTCGGTGCCAGATCACAAAAATTCATGGATGAGCACTGGAATGTACCTCCAGTCCAGTTTGAATATAAATTACTTTTTTTAATTAAATGAAACTTGAATGCTGATAAATATGTCACATGTACTATTACTAAAAGTGCACCAATATTTTAAAGTCTTAATTGTCTACTACAACCCAGAATTGGCAGATTAGAATTCTGAAAATGAAAAAAAAATCTTTTGTAAAATTGCTGCAAAGTTGTCATAAAGTATAATAAGTATTAGTTAGAGGCTATGAAGTGAAATTTTAACAATTAAGAAACCCTAAGGGAAGGAGCGCAGCGACTGACCGGGGTTTCTTAATTGTTAAAATTTCATTGAGATGCATTGACATGGTAAACTAACAATTATTAGTGTTTGCCCTACTTTTCCCCCGCGCTTCTACGAAACCACGCGTCTTAACACGTTCGCGCCAAAACAAGCGCGTGCCATTTAGTAAGCGATTACTTAATGATTAAATGGTTAAAATTGGTGATCGTTAGAAATTTACATGAATAAGTTCGCCATTTTTTTAAAATTCCTCACCGTCTGATTGGAGGAAAAAGTAGGGCAAACACTAATAATTGTTAGTTTACCATGTCAATGCATCTCAATGAAATAATTATATAAACAATTATATAAATAACCACAAATGTGTTCTGTTTCTTTAACAAGGCCATTCCTTAAAAAATGTTTGTGCTCCGACCCATTATTTTTCATGTGGGTAGGTACATAGCTAATTTTTTATTTTTACCAAATTTTGATTTTGTATTGCCATTTTCAACCAAAATAGACAGAAATCATGCGGAAAAAATCCGACGCTTTGAAAGTCAATAAAAAATTTGCGGTAGCTGCTATTTTAAGTGAGTAGGTAGGAGCACGGCAAACGATTTCTTTTTTAAAAATTGCCCAACTACAAACAAGTATACTTGTTATTTATAAGTACTATTAACTAAGCATGTTTTGAAACAATACATGTTTTAAAATTACACAACATAAAACAGACATATGTTATATGAGACGACAACTTTGTTTCAGTGCCTGTTAAAGGACACATTAAAATTCTGTATGTCTTCCCCAGCCCAATTATTCGTTCAATATGAACTCTTTTACTAGAACTTTTTCTGTCATTTACAACAATTTTTCCTGTCATTCGGTTTTTCTTTCTGAAAAAAGTCGGAATGTTAACATGCACATTTGCTGTTGCAAATAAATCTTGGACATTAAATCCCTTGTCTGCCATCACACTATCTCCAGGGTCACAGGCACTAACAATTTTACATCGCTCAACAATCTGCCTGTCACTAGTAGATCCTCCATAAGCTTGGGAAATGTAGTTGACTAATCCACCAGGTGTCGAACCAACAAGAATTTTAATAGTATTTCTGTTTTTGTATGTAGAATATGTAGATTGTTGAGCTCTAGGTGCTTTAGATTTTTTTATTGGGCATTCGGTTCCATCAATAATGATTCTTGTTTTCGGAAATTTTAATTTAAAATCGGATGGCATGAAATATCTCACAAGATTCTGGCTTGGCCATATATTGGCTTCCCTTCACTGTTTCGACATAAAAATAATCCATGTATAAACTATATTTTTAACACTGGATTCAGAAATGGAGAAAAAGGTGGACAGTTCAAAGTTTGTTGAATATCGCCTTAACTTCATCAAAGTCATAAACATCTGATTTTCAATAGATACACCTGCTATTTGAAAATATATATACTTCAAACAGTATGCAGCAGGTCCCAGTGAATTCAACACAAACATGAATTTAGCATAAGACTCCAGACCTGTATAAAAATGTATTAATTCATTGTTTGAAGAAAATTTCTCAATGGAAAACATTGGCGTCTCATCAGTTTGGGTCGTGGAGTTTTTTACCGTGAATTCTTCTTCGAATAAAGGAGTCGCCGTGTAGAATTCATCATCTATTATTTCTTCTGTGCAATCGACCTGTTCACTGAAACTTCTCTCCAAGTCCTCTTTGCAAAGATGTTTGTGCTCTTTCCTTTCTACTTTTTGCAGCTTTGGCTTCGGTTGGAGTCCAAGGAAAAATACTTGGCACTGCTGTTGCCAGGAGCCTTTCATATCCGGGTTTTAATCCTTAAAATAAACAAAATTAAATAAATAAAAACGTGTTTTCTCTAATTATTTCCCTATAATTAATTGATATGCAATATGTTGTTTTTATGAATGTTTTAATGCTTCCGTGGGGTAGTTTCATAATGGCGGTTATAAATAATCCTTGTTTCTTCTTGTTTAAAAATACATTTTCCTTATTTTAATGCTTATTTTGTGATATGAATAGCATTATTGATGTATCTGGAACATACTGAAAGCATTGCCATGTTTGAATTGTGAATTAAGAAAAGAAATGATGCTTGGAAATTGGGGTATGAATAGTTATACATTAGGCTAGTCTGCTTTCACTTTATCAACAGTGTAAACACTGAACAGAAAAAAATATCTTGGATAACACGACCCATCAATTGTCGGCTTACACCTAAATAAACATTACCCCACCCACTCCTTAATTATAATAGTCAATCGATACTTTCGTTTTGATATAGAACAACTTTCAATATGAAAACATGTTAAAGTTAAGCATTTAAATAGTTTTCTATCAGATTATCATACCAAAAATAGTTTCCTTTACGTAGTCATCCGGTGTGAAGTGTTTCTTACAAACGACGGATGATTTTGTTGGCGTCCACATTTTCATAGTCTTTTCATCAAGGCGTCGGACGGCCTGTATCCATTTCGCCTTTCTTACAGGATCACTCGGGTATTCGTGACCTCCTCTTTCATGACAATCAGGTACGGAGCAACAAGTTTTCGGCATTTTAAGAAGTTTTAATTATTCTATAAAACGCGGAAGTAAATTTGCTTTGCTTTGAGTGCGATATCAATTGAAGTAATCCGAATGAGGGCCCGGGACACATAGCGCCACCTAGTTAGTAACGATAACTCACCACTATCGACCATTATACTAACCTTTTTATTGTATACGCATTTTCGAATTAGATTGTAAGTAGACATTTAATTCTCACCAAAAACATTTATTTAAAACAAACATACTGTCGTTACATCTTGGGAATTTTCACAATGAAATCAACATTGTTTTCATCACGTGACATACTTCCTTTGACATGAACAGAAAACTGCGCCAATCACGAACGAGTATACATTACCTTGATTACACATCCAATATGACTTTATGGGCGAAAATTGACGTTACCTGTTACATTGATAGTAAACGGAGTTTGTAAATGCGTATTCAATAATTGGCAAGATAGTCATGCGGATATGATTCCAATCGCCACGCAGGTCAAACATTTAGCATGGGATTTCATAAACGTCGCTTGAAACAATATCTCAGTCTAATTTGAATGTGAATATGTAAGATGTAGTGCCTGTTACGTCATAAACACATCGGGAGAGAGGCTGTTGATGTTAGTAGCACACATCGGGAGAGAGGCTGTTGATGTTAGTAGCACACATCGGGAGAGAGGCTGTTGATGTTAGTAGCACACATCGGGAGAGAGGCTGTTGATGTTAGTAGCACACATCGGGAGAGAGGCTGTTGATGTTAGTAGCACACATCGGGAGAGAGGCTGTTGATGTTAGTAGCACACATCGGGAGAGAGGCTGTTGATGTTAGTAGGCTGTTGATGTTAGTAGCACACATCGGGAGAGAGGCTGTTGATGTTAGTAGCACACATCGGGAGAGAGGCTGTTGATGTTAGTAGCACACATCGGGAGAGAGGCTGTTGATGTTAGTAGCACACATCGGGAGAGAGGCTGTTGATGTTAGTAGCACTAGATCCAATGATGGTGCACGCACGAAACTGTCTTCAAGATGGTTCCAATCAATAAATGTATTTTGGAAAGAAAGTAAATAGGATTTTTTCTATTTAAACTGCATTCTATACATACACCGGCTACGTCACAACTGACGATAGGCCTCTATACTAAGACGCATTACCGAGCAAAATATGACTTTTGTCTACATACGCAGACGCATAACCGCAACGGATTACTTTATATTTCAATAAATTGTTTATAAATAATTTTATAACAAATAAACACAGGAGTTCATAGTTTAATAAGTAAAACTTAATGCTTTTATTTACCATCATTTTACCGTCTAAACATAACGCTTTCTCTTTCATGACTTTTGAAGTACTTTCCTTTTCGATTGATAAATAGGCATTATGCTAATTTGCCACGAGCTACTCACGAGGTAGCGACAAACTATTTAATAAATTATATCGGTCATCTTGTGACAGATATTGGTCTAATGATGGATCTGACACGGGTACGTATATAGAAACCTGTCAAAATTAGAAGATAATGGCCAGTCTTCCACAAAATATAACTCGTAGCAGAAGGTATTATTGTTTACACCGCCATTGATTACCGGCATGCCTGGCGCAGAATCACACAGGTCAATCGAGCAGCGACACCTGTCGGACGCAATGATTTAAACTGCACTGATTTGAAGCGTTAAACTTATTTAAAACCAGATTGTCTATAATGGTAATAGTTTGAAAATCACTGAATGTTTCAGCTTTGATATGGCGTTTAGGTCTTTCAGGAGTATGAAAGCCAGCCATACCCCCTCGACCATCTTGCAGAGGATATCCTCCTATCTTCGAGCGACGGTAGCTTCAGTTCGGATAGCATTCTTGTGACACATCCCTATTTACGTGACTTGTAGTCGCGTCGGAAACAAACCTAGCAGCTTGGCGTCGGACTTTTTCTAATGTGTTGATGTCGTTTTTGTAATAGGGATCCCAGACAGTCGAGCTATATTCCAGTGTGGATCGCACTAATGCTAGTTACGCTGATCTTCTGCATGCATTAATATGGTCCCTCCGAGGTAAGGGGTTTCCTTGACTTGCTGGCGGATATGTTTTTCAGGGAATAGAAATTAGACGATTTAGAATTTACGCTCATGAAATGGAACATTTGCCGTATACAAATAACCCTTATACTCCACCACCCAGTCACATTATAATGAGACCGGGCCCACCATTCCTACAACTGCCATTTATGTGCTGAACATTTAGCAAGTACCATTTTAAAGTATTAGGTGTGACCCGCCAGGGATTGACACACGACCTCCCACATGCGAGCCACAACCGCGGTGGATATACTGTTAGATCAAATGTGTTCTTATGAAGTAGTTTATTTTTTCCATCCTTTGACTAGACTTGGACGAAACGTTTAACTCAAACATGTTAAAAAAAAATGTTTTTTTTTGTTTTGTTTTGTTTTTATAAATTCCGATCACCAGATATGTGGTTCGTTTAATCTCCCCGTCATAGGTGTAAGAGGGTCGGGGAGGACCACCCCTCTATGCAATATATTATGCATACAGTTATAGGCAATATAACAGTGACAAGGATTTATATGTAAATTTGTAGAAAAGTTATTAACTGGGATTGTTTCTTTTTATCTATTCATGAGGTCATGAGTGGGTGATTTGTGTTTGAGAACTTGATTTACAAAAATATTGTGATTGTTAAAATATCGATTGATAGTGATACACCATATCTTAATTATAATTATCTTTCATTGTTAGTTCTGTTATTTTAGTTTAAAGACTTGATGTGTTCTTTTTTTATCTTTCGTAAGGGGAAATAACTTATAATACATTGTCTTGTTTATAATAGACCTGTTGCCGTCTTTTGTCTGTAATGAGTACTTTTTTCCATCGGATTTAGAATGAGGAAAGGATGGCAGAATCTGAGCAAGACTCATAATATGAAATTTTCAGGGCGAATGCCAGTTAAACATTCAAATACTCAGCTTATCCGTAGTATCTTGCATTACAAATTTACATCCCGCTCATGACCAAGTAATAAATATAAACATTTTATGAATGTATTGAATAATATAAGACTATGTTTTTTGTATGGTTCAATTCATATTGACATGAGATGTGTACATAGTTTACTTGTATTACAATTGTATGATAAACTTTACATCATGATGTAGATCATTAAGGGGCAGTGACAAGCATCGACTTATCAAATAAAGCAATCGAATATTTTTTCATCTGCAAATGTTTGTCATATACCTTGTTACATAAACATTTGTTCCATAAGTTAAGAAAGAAAAACACGTAGAAAAAGGTTTACGGCAGAAAAAAATGACATGTTAATTATACTCGAAAGAAAACAAATATATATAAAGTAGAATAAAATGACATATGGACAAATAAAATAGAGAAAGGTATGGTAAACAGTAGATGTAGTTTATGATATTTATAGCAATTGCTGTAAATTGCAATAGTAGCGAATAGCAGTGTTATGGTTCAGCAACAATATTTTCATATCGGCTCCATATTTTATGAAAGTATGTATCTTTTTAAGTTTTATTAGCAATGTATTTTTCAGTTTTATAAACTGATTTGAAATAGTAAATACAATTGAGACGGGATGGCGCAGAATTATTTTGTTTTTGAAAGAATATAATTTATTGTGGTATTTTCCTAATATCATGAATATTAGAATGTTATTAAGATATAATCAAATTTAGTAGAGTACATTTATCAGAATGAGAAATGTTCATTCATTTTTAAAGTAAATAATTGGTGCCTAGAATCCTATAGTCTATCCTATATTGGAACCATTGGAGGTTTACATCTTGATTTATTTGAAATGTTGTAGCAAATATGTTATTCCAATCAATTCAGGGGTAATTTAAGTTCTTCATTCCATTTTATTATCGTTGATGGGGTTATCATTTTTATAAGCATTGCATCTTAAATTGAGCTGCTGTCTTCAATATCTTTTAAAATGTTTGAAAGATGGAACGGGATTCTAGGATTTGTATAATTGCAAGGAAAAGTGAGAGTTTTTTTGAACGTAGCAGCCTTTTAATTGATGCTATAACCATGATAACACCTTCATATTCTAGAAAATTTGTTTTAACGCATAGGTTGTTTTAAAGACTTTAAATGATAAAAAGTTACCGCTTATATCAAGCAAGTCATTGATGAAAAATATGCCTTTCGAGAACCAATGGTATAAAAAATAGTTGAGCCTCCAACCTTTAAATCTTTATTGTACCATAACGGAACACCATGAAACTGGTGCCATGATATTTGTGAAAAGAGTATTTATAACTTTCAAAAAAAAATCCAGAAAGGGTTATCCAATGTTTTAAATTGATATTTATACAGTCTATGCCAAATAATGTAAAATGCTTAAGTAGTTTTTTTCACCTTTCAACAGACGTCTTATCCTGGTAATTTGTAAAGACTTAAAAATGCAGTCAATATCAATCATTCTTAATCCACCTAGCTTTTTATCTTGATATATAACTTGACGTTTGAGTTTATCATTTTTACCACCCCACACAAAGTTGAAAAATAATGTTTTTAGGTCATTTATTACACTTTGATGGGAGTTAGGTATTGATGAAATTAAATGAATTATTTTTGATTCTTTATTACGGTAATGTTACCAATTGGTGAGAGGATCCTTTTTGACCAGCTACTCAACATGCTCAAGAGTTTTTTTATATCTTCAATTTTACTTTTATAGTTAATAGTACATATTGTGTCTAGGTCTACATAGAATTTAATTCCTAAAAGAGTAAAGGCGTCATGTTTCCAGCATTGTTCATATTCTCTGCATATTTTCACATAACAGCTTTTTCTACAGCGTTCCAGATAACCTTAGTATTATCCAAGTTCATTTTAAGGCCGGAGACTCTTACATACAATTTTAAAGTTTTAAGAGCGTGTATTCGAGATTGTTCTGAATCATCTAGTATTAATAAAGTATCATCTGCATATTGCGAAAGGATGTGTTCTTTGGAACCTATTCTTAAGCCCTTTATATTGATATTATTCCTTATCAAGACAGCCAGTATTTCCGCACACAGAATTAATATGTATGGAGAGAGCGGGTCGCCTTGACGACAGCCTCGGTGTATAGAAAACAAGTCCGAGAGGTGGCCATTTACTATAACGCATAATTCAATATTGGTGTAAAATACTTTTATCCATCTTTTAAAAACTGCACCAATATTATAGAAACCAGGTACTTCAAAAATAAAGTCCCAAGCAAATGAATCAAAAGCTTTATCAAAGTCGATCAAAAGGAGCAGTCCAGGTAGATTGTATTTTTCAGCATAAAACATAATATCATATACCAAACTGGTATTTTCTCCCATATATCTCCCAGCTAAGAAGCCAGTTTGATCTTTATGAATTAATGATTGTAAGACAAGTTTTAATCTTCTAGCTATACATTCTGATGCTAACTTATAAGACACATTTAAAAGAGATATTGGACGCCAGTTCTTTAGATATAATGTATCTTTGTCTCCGTTTGGAATGCATGTAATTACACCCTGGCTTTGTGAAACTGATAACTGCCAAGAAAAAACCCCGTAATTAATTGATCGTAGAACAAATTGACCGATATCTGACCAGAAATGTTATAGACAGACAAACAGACAGACAGACTTTTTATTCAGACTTGTACAAAGTACATCGTCTACAATACATACATATTAGCATATATGATGTCAACGTATATATACAAGTAAATGGTGAAATATATACAAATTTTATAATTAATCATTTCATTATTATTATTATTATTATTAGTATTATTATTATGTAGTATAGTAAATAAGAGTAGGAGGTTGAACTAAGTAACTACCTTTCAATAGTTAATAAAGCGATTCTTAATACAATTGATTCTTTAACATTTAACGGAAGTTTTATTATTTCTTGTCATGTGATTTCAATGGTGAAATATATACAAATGGTATAATTTATCATTTCATTATTACTATTATCATTACTATGTAGAAAGGTAAATAAGAGTAGGAGGTTGAACTAAGTAGCTACCTTTCAATAGTAAACCGGGTTGGCTGGGGTATGAAATAAAACCTTAATTCGACTTAAAAAGTTTACATATTGTAAACTTAAAACATTTAATAGGAAATTTGAAATATGTTACCGCATTTTTGTTTTTCAGTAATTTTTTTTTAAATGTGTTTTATTGTCGAAATATCCGTTATAAAATCCTGCTAATATAAGCTTTCCCATCGCTTAATGGAATTAAGGCGGGACCACGTAATGTTATATTTAAGATAAGATCTTTATCGGATATACAATATAGATATAAAAATCGAACAGGAAAAGCAGCATTCAAGGACGCGGTCAATCACAAACACACACAGAAACAGAGAACACATTTAAAGATGAATAAAAAGCCAAATAAGACATCACAAACACAAAAGGTTTGACAACAGGGCTACCGCCTTGGAACGGTCAGCGGCAAAAAAGGCCGCTGGGGGTTTAAACCAGGTTCGAGGGTGCACCAAACCTCACACTTACCCTACTGCCAAACCGATAAAACGGGACAGTGTACATAAATAAATCCCCGCCATGAGCTATTCTCTAACCAACAAGGCAGCATTAATAGGCAATATAAGTAAACCACAAAGATGCTCGTGTATATATAATACAAAAAAAACAATAGCCGAGAAAGCCACAACGAAGGTACTCAATGACCTGGCAGAAGCCAGAGCAACAAGAGAATAAACCATTGAGGGCAAGACAAGACAAGAATGCAGACAAACATCAAACGTCACCGTTTTTTTGGGGCTTTAAGTAGACGTCATCAAAGGGTCCACAGCCTGTCCGGTCATCCCACAATTAAAGGGGAAAGCATAGTGGCGAACTGTAAATAGGTTCGCCACCAAGCATGCAGTGCGTTGCAAAATGATAGGGACATAACCTGTTTTCATAAACCTTTTAACAAGTTTAACAAAGATAGTATGAAAGTGATCATGACCAAGGATCTTACGAAGTTTGTAAATCACGTCACCGTAGAAGTCAGGTTGTGATAGTCCTTGTCGCAGGAGTGTTCTTAAATTACTTTTATATTTGGAAAGAAAATCAGGGTTACGATAATAAAATTTTGCAAAGGTTTTATGAAGTTTATGGTAACGGTAACTCTGATGGAGTAGCTTTTTAGTTATACAAAGATTACGAATATTAAAGTCTTCAACTCGAGTACAAGCTCTAGAAAAACGAATAAGTTGAGACACGTAGACCCCATAAGAAGTTGTTCTATGTGCAATATTCAATTTAACTGCCATTAATGTTGCTATCATACTTCCTTCAGAAAAGCATTAAAGACAAACCAGACACATTCTCTAGTTTAAAGAATAAAAAAGTTCTTGCTATTGTATAAAGCATTTAGGGCTATTACAATAAAACACATGGGACTCCAGGAATGCACTTTTGAAATTGAACACACCCATAGATGAGAACCAAATTTCAAAAAATATCGTTCACTCATAGATGTTTATTAAATTATCATCCTGGTGTCCCGGGTATGTTAAATGTTCAAAGGACTTCTTGATTTTTTAGCACCTGTGCCAAAAGTTCAAAGGTAGCTATTGGGATCACTCTGTGTCCATCGTCTGTCATCCCTTCATACATATTGTAGAATATCAAAGAAAAATGTGTAATTAAAAAATTGCATTGAAATATATGCAAGGTTTGTCAAAATGATACTGGATTATTAAATAGATGCTAATTTCATTTAAACAACTTTATGCTTGATATAAACCACACAATTGTCGTGTGTCCCTTTAATATTTCCCAAAGCCTTACAAACGTGGTTTAAAGAACGGATAAAACATGGCTTAATATAGCAGCTATATAAGGTTTCAACCATCTACACCTCATATTTCACCTAAGAAGCTGATTTCTCGTTGCTATCATAATGAAACTTAAAGTGTCATTTTAAAGGCATTCTGATAGCAACAAAACACACCTTTGAACAATTCAGATTTTTTAGCTCTACTTATCAAAGATCAGCAGAGCTTATGCCATGGTACGGTGTCCGTCGTCCGTCCGCCCGTCCGTCCGTAAACTTTCTTTTGTAGCGACTACTCCTCTGAAATTACTGGATGGATTTTCATGAAACTTTACAGAAATGTTGCCCATAAAGTCTAGTTGAAATCCAAAGCTAAAAATAGATTTCAAAAACAAGTTTGTAGCGACTACTTCTTAAAAACTATAAGTGATATTGATATGGGACTTTTTCTAAAATGATCAGCATGACATGATGTTGGTCCTGGTCGAAAATCGTTTTGATTCAACGTTAAATATGGCTGCAAGCGGCCATCTTTGTTCAAAACTTGTAGCGACTACTCCTCTGAAAAGACGTTTTGGATTTTCATGAAAATTCACAGGAATGTTGCTCTTGATGTCTTATTGTTCCTAGCAAAATGTCAGGTCGGCCGGAAATTCAAGTTGGCCACCACAGCTAAAAATATATTTTAAAAACAAGTCGTAGCGACTACTTCTTAAAAACTATAAGTGATATTGATATGGTACTTTTTCTAAAATGATCAGCATAATATGATGTTGGCCTTGTCCAACATTGTGTAGGTTATTTCGAGCCGCCTCTGAGAGAAAGTATGAACACACAAAAGAGAGGTCTAGTAGGATTTTTTTGTAATTTTGCATCACTTTTCTTTTGTGAAAATTGCATGTGCGAAATAGAGATTTTAACAAAACAAATGAATGTTGTTTAACGGGTCAACACATAGCTTATGTAATGAATGAATGAATGAATGAATGAATGGTGTTTTACGGCACGTCGACAATAAATAGGTCATATTGTGCGCAAAAACCGACGAAAGATGAAGAAATTAAGTAGTAATTAAAAATTAATGCAAATATATAAAGATAAAACTATTTAAAATAAGGGATAATATGGTAGTAATATAAACTATATATGTAAATCAACAAATGCCCGTCAACGGGTATATAAACAAGTAAATACATATAAGAACACATTATAATGATTTATATATGGAGCCGCCCGAGGCAGGGGAAGGATACATAAGAATCCGAGAACTCTTACTAATTATTACATTTCGATGGTCTTTAACATGCTCGGAGGATAGAATTGGATAAACGGGTCTAACTGGTTCACAACTCCATTAGACTGACAAGGCTAAGGCCAAATAAAAGATTTGTATCAGGTCCCTATTTTAAGGCCCTTACCCTGAATTCCTTTTGGGGGCTCCCAAAAAAAAATATTTAAAAAAATAAAATTAAAAAAAAGATTGCTATTTTACATATAGTTTAAACTTATTTATTTTACATCGATTGTAACAAAAGCTCTCCGAACTTATTTTAATCATACTCGATGTCTTCCTGGGTAGAACCAGTACTAAGCAATGCAGACAAAGTGTCTTGCTCAGGGATCTCAGAGAGATTGTTTAAGTGTTTCAAGGTGTGTGAGTGTTAGCTTTATAGTGAACCATCCATATTATGTTCAAGAAACAGGTTTTTGGTGTTCTTGATGTGAATTTAGTATAGTAAGGAATAATTCTAAAAGAAAATCCTACCTACCGACCCTACCCTAATTTTGTTGGGAATAAGACCAGAAACAGACCTTTTTAGGGGGTGGGGCCTAAGGCAAAGTGTCTTTTTCCAAAAAACACGTAGCTGAAACACAGTGGGTCCACCGGATTTAAATTCCACTGAGCCACAGCCACATAACAATTTCTTTTTATTGCCAACATGTTGGGTCCAAAGTTCTTAAAACATTAATTAAAGGAGATAATACCATGTTCATCTAACTGTGTGGCTAAATTTGTTTTAAACAATAAAAAGCTTTGAAATGACAAATGTTAACATTAAATAGTTCAAAGATACAAATAAATATTAAGATTGATAGATTTCATTAAATCTTTTCAGGCCATAGAGGAATTCCAAGTTTTAAATAGCTGTCGCATATCACCAGGGCCCGTATTCATAAAGTGACTTATTGAAGTAAAAAATATTACTCAAGTCAAAATTTTCGATTTTTACATAATTTCAAATATCATTATAAGCCTCTCGGCGACCCTAAGGCGCATCTATTTTAAGATAACTTTAGCTGCGGGTTTTATTAATCCATAGCATTACTAAAAATATAAAGAAGAATTTTTAAAACGATAGAAAAGGGTATTAAATCTTTCTATAATTTTGACTTAGGTTAAGATATCGCTAACTTGCTAAGAAGCGTTATGAATACGGACCCAGAGCGATACTTACAAAAGACGATAACTTTCTTTTTACCAGCAAGTTTAAAATCGCTAACCTTGGTGCGTAACCATAGTTAGGAAATATCTTTCTTCGGGTTGTTTACTTTATATATTCAGTGTCATTTCTTTTGGTATTGTATGTCTCATTTAGTTGATTTTTATCAATTTAATACACAAATAATGTATTTGAAAAATTCTGAAAAAAATAACGCTTATGATTTTAAAGGTGTTTATATGTGTGTGTGTGTGTGTTTGTACGATTTCGCACAGAATGTGGGTTGAACACGTTGTTTTTTTAAAAACAAATCGTATTATGTTAGGCCTAGGTTTCCCAACAACCAAAGTTCAGATTCTGCTTGAGAATTATTAAACAAACAACATAAAAGCATCTCCACACCCTCCCCCATCATTTTCTTGTTTAGTGTGCTTTGGATTATTTTCTAATATTTAAACGTGTTTACAGTAAAACGACTGACCTACTGTAAGGAAAAACAAACAATACTAATTACTTTAAAAAATAGATTAAGACAAATTATTTGGAGAAGACCCCTCAAAATAATCGATCAAAAATCAACCAATGGGAAGACTTCAAATATGTCTATCGATTCAATAAAATTGTCAAGTTCACACGATATGTTAGAAAATAGACCAAACAAGAAATGTCACAGTAAGTGACAAATGCCCCCGAAGTGACCTTTGACCTCTAAGTGTCACCTTGACCTTGGAGCCACGGACCTGGATTTTGTACGCGACACGTCGTCTTGTTCTGGTGAGCACTTTTGCCAAGTTATTTGAAAATCCGTCAAGGAATGCCTTAGTTATTGACCGGACACAATTTGACACCTAAGTGTGACATTGACTTTAGAGCCACGGACCTGGATTTTGTGCACGACACGTCTTATTGTGGTGAGCACTTGTGCCAAGTAATTTGAAAATCCGTCCTGAAATGCCAGAGTTATTGACCGGAAACGACTTGAGCTTTGACCCATGTGTGACCTTGACCTTGGAGCCACGGTTATGGATTTTGTGCGCGACATATCATGTTGTTGTGGTGAGCACTTGTGCCAAGTTATTTCAAAATCCGTCAAGGAATGCCAGAGTCATTGGCCGGACACGATTTGACATTTGACCTCTACGTGTGACCTTGACATTAGAGCCACGGACTTGGGTTTTGTGCGCGACACGTCGTGTTGTTGTGGTGAGCACTTTTGACAAGTTATTTGAAAATCCGTCTAGGAATTCCAGAGTTATTGACCGGACACGATTCGTCCTTTGACCTCTGTGTGACCTTGACCTTGGAGCCAAGGACCTGGGTTTTGTGCGCGTCACGTTGGCTTGTTGTGGTGAACATTTGTGCCAAGTTATTTGAAAATCTGTCCATGAATGTCAGAGTTATTAACCGGACTCGAAAGCAGTATATTTTGACCTTTGACCTCTAAATGTGACCTTGACTTTGGAGCCTTGTGCGCGACACATCGTCTTGTTGTGTTGAGCAATTGTGCCAAGTTATTTGAAAATCCGTCCATTATTGTCAGAGTTATTAACCGGACACGATTGTACAGACGAACGAAGATCCTGACGGACTCAAGGACTTACAGACGGACAGTGTGACTACTATATGCACCCTTTCGGGGGCATAAAAATATAGTTTCAAGTGCTTGTAAGTCATTGTAATGAAAAGGTTAGCATACTTGTTATGTTGCTTTAATAGCATATGTAAACAATATGCAACGATATAATGATGTCGGTGCGTTAATCTCCGATAGAAATGGCCTTGATTTTACGATCGGCAAAATGGAAAACCGCTTTTTTATGACTTTGAAACCACTTTTTAAAATAATTAACAACACTTTTGCATTTTTATTGTGTTATGACATTTGTTTCACTGGTAAAAATATCCCAAATGCAAAGATCCAGCCAAATAACGTTTGGAATGTTTTAGATATCCGTTTTCCGTGGACTTTTTCAAAACAAAATAGCGGCCATTGAACGGATCGATCATTGGGGCGCAATGCGGGGAACTACTTCTGTGGTTGTCAAGCGTGGCTGCGATATTTGAAAGATGTAGGAATTGTTAAGGCTGCGCCTCTACTGATTTGCCGTATACACATAACCTTATACTCCACCACCCAGTCACATTATAATGAGAACGGGCCCACCATTCCTACAACTGCCATTTAGATGCTGAACATTTAGCAAGTACCATTTTAAAGTATTAGGTGTGACCCGCCAGGGATTGAACACACGACCTCCCACATGCGAGCCGGACGCTGTACCTCAAAGCCACCACAGCGGTGTGTATACTGTTAGATCAAATGTGTTCTTATAAAGTAGTTTGTTTTCATCCTTAGACTAGCATGACCAAAAGCACAGACTTGGTCGAAACGTTTAACTCAAACATGTTTAATGCATTAAAACATATTTATAAACATTTTCTTTCTTTTTTCTTTCTTTTTTTTTAAATTTCGATCATCAAATTGGTCGAAACGTTTAACTCAAACATGTTAAATGCCTAAAAATATTTTTAAAAACATTATTATTGGATTGCATTTGATAGGAAACAAAAGTACATGAATTAGTATGCACGTTGAAAAAGCGAACAATTACACTTTGACGTTTTTGAGAATGGATCATTCTTTTATTAGAAACACTTCATTCAAAGCACGATCTGAAAGAAATTGATTGACGAAACTAAGAGGAAAACTAATAATCATGGTAAATGACATTTATAACATGACATTATTGAATTAATTTCACATTGTTTAGCAGTCGATTACAGTCATTGACTTGATGATAAATAGTTATGTAGGAAGTGCAAGGTTTGCTGCACCCTAGAACCTGGTATAAACCAAAACCGGTCATTTTGACACTAGCCATTACAAGGCGGAACGACTATTATCAACCATTATATGTGTGTGGTGGCCCATACTTTGCCTCAGTTTTAGCCTTGTTATTGTTGTTTGTTTTGCGTGTTTTTGGTTGAATATGCTCTGTGAATGCTACATTTCATCCTCTACTTATATAGCTTCTACTAGTACCGCTGCGGGTTCAAATCCCACTCGGAGCTCAAATTGGAAGGGAGGAAGTGTCGATTCTAGGAAAAGTGGGTGGTCTGCCTCCACCACAAAAAAATCGACCGTCATATATAACCTTACATGTGTTGAAAAAAATGACGTAAAACACCATACAAACAAACGAACAAACAAACATAGCATGCACGTGTGCAAAACTAACGTATGTACTACAAAGAACAATTGGCAAGCGTATACTGAAAAATAACATCTTCTGTCTAATCTAACAGACTTCAGGGATTTTTTCTAAAAGAATATAAATTTAAAAATGTTCCAGTTCCTGGGTAAAACGTTGTAGCAATCAATACAATATTTTACGACCATGTTATATAGGTCCCATATGTGAATTCACTATTGATTTTGGATGGAATCGGGATAAATGTCTCAATTAACCCTGGTGCTTACACAGCATGACACAGATTAGTGTGAAGAATGAATTCCCTTGTTAACATATACTGCAAGGAAAAAGAAACGCATAACGAGTATTTCTGCTATATATTGTATGTTTAATATGCTACTGCTAATCGAATGGTACAGGGCGACATTATGCCTGTTCTTTCGGAAAGAAGGTTTAAACAACACCGAACACACCAATGGTTACCCCTTTAAAGGTTCATTATGCCCCCTACCCGAAAGGGGGCATATGGCTTTGCACAGGCTGTCGGTCGGTCCATAATCTTCTTGTCTTTGCGAGAACTCAAGAACAGCTGGCACTACAAACTCGAAACTTGCCAGGTATGTTTGTGTCATGGGGTAGTTGTGCACCTCCCCTTTTGGGTAGATTCGCATAAGAAATGTGGTTGCCAGGGTAACAAAACATATAAAAAAAATGTCGGTCGGTCGGTATGTCGGTATGTCGGTCGGTCGGTCGGTCGGTCCATCTTGTCTTTGTGATAACTCTAGAAAGGCTGGCACTACAAACTTGAAACTTGGCAGGAATGTTTGTGTCATGGTCTAGTTGTGCACCTCCCCTTTTGGGTAGATTCGCTTAAGAAATGTGGTTGGCATGGTAACAAAACATGTAAAAAAACACTAAAAATCGCCTGTCTTCGCGCTAACTCAAAAACAGCTTGAACTACAAACTCGAAACTCGGCAGAAATGTTTGTGTCATGGTGTAGTTGTGCACCTCCTCTTTTGGGTAGATTCGGATAAGAAATGTGGTTGCCATGGTAATAAAAGTTGTAAAAAATCACTAAAAATCGCTTGTCTTCGTGATTCTCAAGAACAGCTGGCACTACAAATGCCAAACTTGGCAAGAATGTTTGTCTCATGGTGTAGTTATACACCTCCCCTTTTGGGTAGATTCGCATAAGAAATGTGGTTGCCATAGTAACAAGACTTTTAAAAAAAATCACTAAAAATTGCTTGTTATTTTTTAAAACTATTTTGGCTTTATATGGGTTCAATTTTTTTTAAATCTTTTTTTTTTTTTTTTTTTTTTTTTTTTATTTTAAATCTTTTTTCTTTTTTTTTTTGTTGAAATTTTGCCTTTTTTTTTTATCAGTTTTACATAGAGTTTTAGGCAAGAACTTCAAAAATCTTCTCTGAAACTACAAGAGATAAAGGTTTAATTTTATTTAATATCAGCTTTTGGATCCTCTACCAAGTTTGTTCAAATGGTGAATCTGGGGTCAAATTTGGGCCCCGTCCCGGGTGTATCCAGTAGAACGATACAGGCCCTCTTGGGCCTATTGTTTTTAATATACAAGTATGTTGTGATGTTTCTATATTTATACCTAAAGACCATATTAATTTAAAATTATTTTTTAAATTACCTCCCTTTATTGAATGAATATTAAGATTAAATTTGATTCTAATTAAAAAAAATACATTTATGATTTATTTTCACTCTTTAAAACTCAAACTATTGAATAATCTTGACGTATGGGATACATTATTTTGATGAAGATTAAGCAACCCATGTGAAAGCTAAATGTAAAATACCTACATATATATAAGGATAACTATGGAAAGCCGTAGGTGACCCTGTGATTATAATTATTTTTTACTATATGTTTAACTGAATTATTATAATCACCACATTTCTACGATTTTGTACGTGTTATCATTATTATCGAAATCCATACATTTTTAGCTGTCTGAAAAAATGTATACATTCTGAAAATGTTAACATTTTTATTATAATCACCACATTGCTACGATTGTGTACGTGTTATCATTATTATCAAATTCCATACATTTTTAGCTCTCTGAAAAAATGTATACATTCTGAAAATGTTAACATTTTTATTATAACCCGCACATGACACTGTGTGCATTATAATTATAACAACATCCGTACGATTACCTCCCTTAGCTCTCTGAAAATGTATACATTCTGAAAATGTTAACATTCTGAAAATCGATACATGTTTAGCTGTGTGTGTTATAATTCTAAATCCCGAGCGACAATTTATGTCCGGGAGATTTGGCAAAATGTTGTGCTCTGAATATGTATACATTCTGAAAATGTGTACATTTTTAACTGCGTCGATGAGGTTATTATTATTTTCAATCTGAATTTACCGGACGCGTGAACTGCAACTGTTAAGCGTCTCAGATGACAACGAATAGCTGTCAGCGGGTCACAAAGACGATATCCCAAGCAGTCTGATGCAGTGTATTAGCCAGCCAACCGTGCAGCCGGCTTTTGCACGGCCGTTTTTGAAAAATCGCGGCCAATATTTGGGGGAGTGGGTGGGGTAAAAAAAATAATTTTATTTTATTTATTTTTTATTTTATTTTTTTGCACAATAACACTTCCAAACTCTTACTTTCTCAATATTGTTATGTTTTGTATATATTTATAGAAGAAATATGATCTAAAATGTTTTTTCACCTTTATCTGTAAAAATAAATTACCCCAGAGATACCCACTTGTCGCGAATTGGCGCGTAGCGCTTGTTAGCAAATTATTTTGCACACCCTGTTTGCATATGTGCACACCCAGTTCTTGAATTTCTGCCATATACACTGGTCTGATGACACTGGCAGGGTCAGGGTGTCAAAGAATCATTAATTACAATGCAAGGTAAGAACAACTGGTTTTAAATTTGCCAATAGTTTGAAGAGCAACTTGATTAATGCAATTAAAACTTATATTATCTTTATTTCACAATGTCTGTACACCCGCTTTTGAGTATTCTAGCACCGACTATATCGATATTCTACTTTAAAGCAACACAGAATGGCCTAATGATCCCAAAGGACCTATGTTGCCGCTCCAACCCCCTCCACCCACCCCAACCCCCTCCACCAACACCCACCCCAACCCCCACTCGAGACTGGAAAGCAACCTTGTTTCCAATTCCAGTGTTGGTTTTGGGACCGGAGACATGTGAAACTGTGATAACTGTTCTATTTTACTTATACATGAAATGGTTTCCTTGTGGTTCCCGTATAAGAATAGGGCCACTGATTTTCTATAATCCAGACTGAGGGGTTAATTAAATCTCCCACAAATGCACATTAATTGTGTCATGTTTTATAATGTTCATTAAGGATTATGTCCCCTTTTGTGGGATCCCATTGAGTGAATTAACAAAAGAAACAAATTAGAACTCAAATAATCCTAAATATATTTTACCTGTAACTTGCAGTTTAATATGTTTACACTTTTATCTAGACGGTGCTATACTTGAATAATGAATACAAACTTGATAAAAGTGTTTATTGATCCATATTGATCAGCTTATGTCATACTCGAGGTCATGTATGTATCGACTAATTCACATATTTATCAAGTATTTATTTATAATTCAGGGGTAGCACTGCCTAGATAAATGTGTAAACATACTAAATTGAAAGTTTCATGTAAAACTATTCAACGTTATTTGAGTTCTAATTTTTTATATTTTTCAAATGCAATCGCAATGGGATTACACCAAAGGGGACATAATCTTTCAAGGCCTGCATCATCATCTCTGTATAGTTTTGAAGTAAACCAAGGGGGGAACCTCTCGGTTACAGGTCGAGTGTTTTACGGCTGACCGACCTACCTGGTACCCAATATCACAATCCCATCCTTGTTGTCTATGAAATAAACCAAGTGGAAAAAGTGAGGCCGTACGGGATTCGAACCCGAGACCCCTCGCTTACAGGGCAGTTACTCCACCAACTAAGCTAACCGGGCAACCAGGTACTCTCACTTAGGTGCTGCTTGAGTGGTGGCAGAAAAGAATGATCTGTGCTCCATAGGAAAAAGAGTTTACAATAGAATTTGCAATAGTAAATAATATCAATGGTTATGAATTTTCTTTCACTGAGAAATGCTTATCAAATGTAATACATAGCAAAAATTGTGTTGAAAGAGAACCATTACAGGTCTGTAACCCAAGATTGCTCACTTGTAATTAGCCTTCATTATGTGCTATTGCAATTCTTCATCACCTTATTTTAAATACTGTGATATGAGTTTTATTAAAACTTCTGCACATCTATAATTTATTTCCAGCCATGAAAACTCCAAAACCAATCTGAAACCACTGCGGCATCATTGGAGGAAGTAGTCATTGTTACCCTGCAGTATCATTTTCACCTAGCAGCACAGAAGAGATGAACCAAACAGCTTAAGGATCAAATAATGTGAATGTTAGCAGACACATTCACATTTGGTCTTCAAACAATCCAGTTTCTACAAGATTTGCACCATACATGCATTAGTTTATTTGGCTTGCTGGAATTATTTAATAAACAAATATATATTAAAAGGACGTCCATGCGGGTCATATTGGACTACAGACTACTGTGGTCTTTTTCTTTTTAATTTAAACCCCAAAACCATTTCTGTAACGTTAAGGATTGTAGGTGCAATAGTTACAAATTACAGCACTTAAAGTGTTGGTTCCTTGTCAGGTCAATGTGGCCTGATGACAATACATAATGCATGCTTTCATGACTTTGAGGTGGGTGTTATGCTTTTGAAGTTACAATTTCCATGAGGTAATGGTGACCTTAACCTTTGACCTACTGATCCCAAAAACAATATGGTTCCTCTGACCAAGGGCAAAGTGCCTATAACATTTCAGGACAGTGCCTTTTATGCTTTTAAAGTTATCACACAGAATGCATATTTCCAGGAAGTCATGGCAACCTATAAGGTCAAATACTTTTAAAGGGACACATGGCAATCTTGATCTCTTTACAATTAGCCTCTTGATTCATTTTTCCAGTTCCGGTATCAGTTTTGACTTTAAATCTGCTTGCATATATTTAAATACCATTTAAGTTTTTAACTTTTTTCGTTATTCTATCATAGATTTGAATATATTATTGGTGAAATGGAATCAACAGTTAGTAATATGCAAAAACAATTAAGTTTATACTATTCTTATAATTAATATTAATATAAATGACTGAACAAATGCAATTAATGTAGAAAAATTAACGGGACGCCACGAGTGTTTAAAAATTCAAGATTGCCGTGTGTGCCTTTAAAGTCAGGCTGCAGGTTAAAGGGATGGATAGAGATGACAACGGAAAAAATGATCCCTAAGTGTCTGCCATGTCAGGCAGGCGACACAGCAATAGGGTTCATTCTCTCACCAAGGGCAATGTACCAATGACGTTTCATGATGGTTTGTTGAATGGTGTAATCTGTCATTTTTAGCACATTTTAGGCTATAATTATGACTTGATTTTTTTGTAATGGAAGCAGACCTCCCATTTTTTAGCGATTGAACCAGTACTGTATACCTTCCGTAAGAATCCACACTGTCTAACTTGACAAAGTCGAGGTCACAGTGGAATTCGAACCTACAGCGGTGAGAGGCGAGAAGGTTTCAAATGCAGCATCATGACCATAAAAGCCACTGAAGCACTTTTCATGAGGGTGGGTTTCCTGCATTTGAATATTTTTCGTAATATTTTGAGTTCTTCAAACCAATATAGACAGCACCATAAATGTTAAGTTTAATGAAGATCCAACCAAAATGCTAGGTACCTACTTTTGTACGGACAAGTTTAATTCAAGAAGATCTGATGGAAAGAACGGACATGTTTTCCTTTATATATATATATATATATATATATGTATGGTTTAATGGTACTTGTAAATGTGCCAATGGTGCCTCTGCATAGATGCATGTACTGAATTACAGAATAGTATAGGACATCATATAATTTTTGCCAAATAATATTGTATTATAAAGCACGAGATCAATAAAGTATTGTACTCCAGATGCAGCTGGTCTTGCAAGAAGACCTCGATTTGATAGAACTCGAGTTGAAATAATTTTGATAAAATATGGAATGGACAACACGCAACAACCACATATTGTGTTTTTCCTTTTATTTCTGTGATACTGCTTAGGTATGTAATATCTGAATGTTTATCAAAGCTATATTTTACAATCAGGCAATGCAATCTTCATACAATTATAAAATAATATAATCTATTTAGAGTTCTAAGCTTTATCTTCATCGTATCAACGTTCAACACACACACACACATAACTATATCTATCTGTATATAACAAAATTGCATCTAACAGTATATCTGCCACTCAATATTTACATTTATTTAGATACAAGCTCCCTTTACTTTCAATGTAACAGGAATTAACAGGAAATGTCAATAATCGCCCGTAGTGACTATTCTCTTATTGATGTGTTCTAAAATCATTATACTGGAACTAATATGTTGCATCCTCTTTAAGGATTGCTGCAATTGGCAGTTCATGTCATAGGCAGTTTGTCATGTGATGTAAACAGTATAGTATCCGTTTCATTGTGAAAACTTCCCAAGATGTTACGATGGTATATTTCTTTAAATAAATGTGTGATGAAAATTAAATGTTGAATTAAACCAACTGTTTTGTTATTATTATTCCATTTTACATAAAAAATGTGTATGCAATAAAAAGGTTATTAGATTTGTATTGGATATATGCACTCGTTCAGATGTCCCAATACAATTCTAATAACCTATCAATACGAGACATTACAATATAACAAAATCGAAACCTTTTACAATAGCATACTGAATTATCATTTTTATATGACTTAAAGAATAAAATGGGTATTAAACTGAATTGGTATACAGCACATTATAAAAATTATAAACAAAAGCTGTTGTTTTTTTTAGACCTCGTTTATTTATTGAGCAACAAAGTTGAAAACGGAGCATAATTCTGTAAAAGTTATGGTACTTGTTTCTACGGGTTCCTCTTATAATAGTGAATACATGTGTAAAGTTTCTGTCAATCAGTTTCTGAGATAAGAGCTCATTGAAAAAAAAAGAAAAGTAAAATCAACGTGAATGTACTCTCAAAAATAGAAGTTAAAAGTAGGATAACTGAAAAAACACCTCTTATATTTTTACACCTAACAAAACGCCTAAATATTTTTACACAAAACGGACTAAAAATAAAGAATTATTATTATTACTGGAAGTCTAATGCTATGTAAGTAAATCTGTATTAATGTGATTGTGTAGTGTTACATTATAAAACCAGTTTCTCCAATTTTATCAAGCTTTAGTTGCAGTCCATATTGCAATGCGCCCTAGTCGTAATGCATTTTTGCAAGATATTGTTACAAAGTTCCTGCAGACCCAATACCATTGCCTGTCAAAGTATGGTTCCCAACCCATTTTCCCCGGCAATGCAGAAGTTTGTGTGTATTTGCTCTGCACCACATTTATACACGAATATGACTAATCCCTATATACAAGCAGCATTATTTTGAGAAACAAAAGATTCATATAGATTGTATTCTTATATATCATTTAAAATACATAGTTTTCATTGGCTAAAAAGCAGTCACGTGAAAGTCATTAGTATGAACTATTGCCTTTAGAATGTTTCCTATTTGGTTCAATCTGATTTTGCAGTCAATAGTCTGAGAATGATGTTACGCTTTCCCATGACGTGACGTCATGCATGTAAACAAGTAAGGAAAAAGTAACCAAGAAATGGAGTTTATACGATTCAATAAAATTAAACAACTATCTACTTCTGTTTCAGTAAATAGTTAAAAACTATTCATCTCGGGAATGACTAACTCTCAGCAGTTTGTCTCGGTCATAAGTTTACTGCTTCGGGTCAATAGTTCGGGTCAATAGTCACTCCCTTGGATGAATAGTTTTAACCATTGACCTCAACAGAGGTAGATAGTTGTATACTATACATCAAACAGGAGACCACAGCGCCTTTAATAGACCAAGATCTGAACTAGCACTTTGCGCCACAAATTTGGCTGTACATGTAATATCAACTGAACATTCTGATAAAAGTAATTATAGATAAGTATTCCTTTCTACTATCCCAACCGTACAATATAAACTTGTATTTAAATATTGAAGATTTACAAAAAAGAATAACATTACTTTATCTTTGTTTGCAACCATGTCATTTCTAAAGCACAAGTCATTGATTCATTAAGAAAATGTATAAATCTTGTTCCATTCAGCTAACAAAACAATGCTGTCTGCAAACATAATACTACATAAAGTATCGTTATTACAACTAACACCTTTACAAGCCTTGAAATATATTACAAAATCATTAAAATAAAATGAATCTTACATTCGTGACGGTGTATTACTGATTTTAAGACACAAGTTAGAAAACATTATAGGATACGAGGCTCTGTCGTCCATCCTATCTTTTTATCCAATGAGTTTAATATATTAAAGTCAGTTATACACAGTCACGAATGTAAGGTTCTATTTATCACGTAACACACCTACGACATAATAGTTTCACTTCAATGTTGTCAATTATATAATTATAACCTTCCAAAATCGTAGAAGTGTTGATTATAATAATTCAGTTAAACATAGTCAAAAATAATTAGAATTGCAGGGTCCCCTGCGGCTTTCCAAAAAAATGTAACGTTTCTAACATGCATTTTATAAAGTACCATTTCAAATAATAGATAAATATTTAAGGTGTCTGAACATATTGTACGATATACCGTGCAAACAATTGGGACTAAATGTTCTATTGTACACACACACAGTGATTCAGTCCTCATTTGCATCTACCGTCCAGACTCTATTGTGCCCATCGCGGCAGGGCTACCTTGTCGTGTTCGTTGGCGGAGGGACGTAAAACCTTAGAAGTACACACACACACACACACTCATTTGCATCTGTAATTCACTAGTGATCTAGCAGATCTGGTTCAATAACTGTCCACGATCCTTTCAATACATAATTACTTTGTATTAGTTTCAAATGTACTAGAGTGGCCACAAAGCAAAATTAATAATTTTTGCCAACTGAAGGGCAGTTAACTCAGTTATTTCTAATCAAGTATGGCTGGTTCAAGAACTCATTCGAGATCTAAACGATATATAACTACTACATAACATTGGTTAAGATGAAAAATGGAGGTGCTAGCGTAGCAACAATGCAAAATTTGGAACATTGGTTACTTAAGGGCAGATAACACAATAGCAGTCTAATATGCCTGGTTCAAGAACTCATCTGAAAACTTATTGATGTATAACTACTGTGTACATTTTGTGATGAGCAAATACAGAATTGAGGGGCTACAGTGCCCACAAGCCAAAACTCGGCTATTTCAGCTGAAATGGTGTTTTACAGCCACCAAAGGTTATACAACAGGAATGAACATTCAAGGATCACTCATCCATTTAAATCTAGATAAAAAATCTGCAGTATGGGCCTAGAACATTCCTACATGCAGAACTGCAGTTGCAGCATATCCTGTTGTGAACATTCTTGGCCAGTACAGCTATTACTAGAAGGGTGTTCCACAGAACACTTGTGTGTAATTATTTCAGCTAGTACAATATAACTATAAAGTTTGAAGACGGGCGTAAATCTGCATTGGATAATTGATAGGGATATATAGTATAAAGTTTCATGAACATGTCAAAACATATTTTGCCAAGTTATGAGCAATATCAGATTGCAGGTTAAAGTTTTATAAAAAAGGGGCCTTACTCTGCCAAAATGAGTCAGGGCAATTAGGGTTTTAGGGCCAACACAAGAAAGGTTATATGGCGCCAAACAGAGAAGAACATGCCAGACTCATCCTCCATTTACATCTAGATAAATATGGAGAATGGGCCTAGAACCTTCTAACCCGCAGAACTGCAGCAAATTCTGTGGTAGACACTCAATTTACGATGGAGCCACGTTTCCTCATTTGCATATGCAGTGTCATGAAGACCTTGAATGAGCATGATAAAAAAATGACAAAATGAACATAGGTCACATACTTTTCATGTTATGTTCAGTTATGAGATTGGTTAGGTTGTAGGTTAAAGTTTTATGAAATGTGGCGTAATTTGGCCGAAATGAAAGTTAACTAATTGGACATGTGCAACAAAATTACTTGGGTTAAGATAAAGATGTGTGAAGTTTCATGAACAAAGGTCAAATAATTTTCATGTTATGTACAAGTTTAGGTTACAGGTGAAAGTGTGAGGAACGACAATGGACAAAGTGATCCCTAAGTGTCTGCCATGCTACGTGGGCGACACAATAAAACGGAGTGGTATATATTGATTCGTTAAGGTCAAGTACAACTTTTATATAAACTAAAGGTGATCTAAAAGACGCACCAGTCCAAACAATCTCACTGTGTTTCAATGAGCAATGAACAAGACCCCATGATCAGTAACTTGATACTCATTATTTTTAAAATAACTACAGTAAGAGTTCATTACTCTTGTTGTTGTTCAGTTCTTAAAAGAGGATTTCTTCATAATTAGAAGCAGTGGCAGTGAGTTGCTTAGCAATTAAACCCCGACAAGAAATCCTTTCAACAGAAAAGATGACCAGCTAATGGAATAATTATTGCTCCATAAATACCTTTCCTTAAAGTGAATTAATTTCTATTTTGTTATGTAATAAGTACCATTTTTAAGAGCTAATGGCAAATAAGTTAAAGAGAATGTAGCAACACAGCCAAACAATCTCTTGTATGGACTTCTGAAAAACTGGGAAAAGCGTGAAAGAATTATCAAAATCGGATGACAAACAAAAAAGATATGACATAATCATTTGAAGGTTGTTCTAAAAAAGATATGGGAGCCGCCATTTTGAAAACTATGACGTCATAGTTCCAAATTACCATATATGGAATATGATTTTTTTTTTAATTGCCCTAAGATAATGCTATAAGGAAGCCCATGGGCAAATTTGGTTGTGCTAGGATAAGAAATGTAAGAGACGTAGACTTGTAAACACAGCTTACACGTAATCCTTTATGTGGGACGCCGACGTGATTACATAAGCTCTCTTATTTTTTAAATAGTCAAGCTAAAAATAAATGGCAATTAATGCATAGCCATATCTGAAAATAACTTCTGAGTTATTGTTGAAAAAATAATACAAAAAAACTTTATTAACCTAAAAATACATAACCAAGTTACACCATTGACTAATGATCATTCTGATTTAATTATGTAAATTTAATATCAACTGAATAACATTTTGACAGCTGATGGTAGTTTGCTTCATGTAGAAAATTACAAAAAGAAAAATCCCTCAAATTGTCCTTCAGACACTGTTGTTTTACCTATGATAGGATTTTCATAAGTTATTGTAACACAAGTATGACGTTTCCTAATGACGTTTGATGACAAGCCATTCACCCCAAAAAATGTAAACCCGTCCCCCTTCATACAAACTAATGTGTATTTAATTCCCGCTTTTAAAGTGACTGCTTCTTTAAAAACTAAGGTACCGACATCAGCTGTAAAATCAAGCCTAGTCTTACACCTTTGAAGCAAACTGCCATCAGCTGTCTGATGTAAAGATAAGTTAAAAATAAAAGAACTTCCAGATTTACCAAATAAAGACACTGCTTTTAATTTTATATCATCAGAAGAAGACATAATAATCCGGTCGCCATTCATTGCATCATTCTGCCAAGATAGCTCACTCGATATTTTATAGAAACGCCTAACCTGTACAATTCCATTAATATCAGTTACAGATCTGTCACGTTTAAATGGTATATCTGGAAATTCTACATTATCTTCGCAAGACAGATACAGTAAAATCTTATTGCATAAATCACTCGGAACAAAGTTCTGGGGAATACATTTACTTACAAAGTATTCAACACTCATGTTTAAAAAACAGATATGGGGATAAAATTTCTCCCATAAAACTGCTGGGTCTGAATCTTGGGCATCAACCCAGTCCAGTAGATGATCAAAGAGAAATTCCTCTTGAACAGACAAAGTGTCACGTGAAATAATTTCTATGACTAAATTCATCGGAAGAGAGTAAAAATGTTCATGGTCACACAAAATAACATCTATGTTGCTGTCAATAAACAGTAAACAGTGTTCACTGACAGCACCAAGTAAATAAGTAAAGGCAGTCTGCAGTATAAAAAAGATTGTTTTACTACATATACTTTCAATCAAAAATGCAACACACACATTTTTCAATTCGTCAAACATAAAATAATCACAGCACTGAAGTGTCTTCTCAACATTAATAATATTAACTGGAAAATCAGTTCCATACATGAAGTGAATCATAGATGCAACAGTTTCATCAGGAAACATGCTACAATCAATTAACTGAGGTGAGTCAGCCTTTTGCCATAATGCATCCAGCCTCCTCCGAAAAAATGATGTGTTTAAACACAATATAAAAGAGTGGCATTTAATACAATTTTTAGATTCCAATTATAAAGTTACATCACACATTATCATATCACCAGCTTGAAAAGCAGACTTTAATTTTAAAGCAATATCAGACATTATGATGTTCGGATAATATCGATAGCAGAGTAGGTTGTATTTTGTTACAGTATCATATACATGTAGTTCCTTATCAATCAAAGAAGCACATTTTAAAGAAACACCTGTACAATAACAATGGAAGTATTTTAAATACTATATGAACAATAAAGGTTCACGATGAAATAAAACAGAATGTTGGCTGACATCTTGATGAAGAATAGGCTAAATAAAGCTTGAGGTGCCTAAGTCTGGTGTCACTGATCTATCTGGCTGGTTTTCGAGCTTGGATATAAACAATCTGGAAAAAATTAAAAATTTAAATTGGTGAAATAATAAGAGACAGTAGACTAATACTAAAAAAAAACTTACTTTTTTATGGACTGATTTTTAAACTGTTAAAATGACAAACTTTGTGTATAGGTGGCACTGTATCAAAAATCATTTAACAACAAGAGGCCCAAGGGCCATTATCGCTCTACTGGCTATATGGAGTCTGTGTTTGGGGATGGGGGGTAAATTGTGGCAAACATGACAAGACCCTGAACAAACTGGCAGTCGAGTCAAACAAATTACTTACTGCAAGTTCCCCTAGTTGTTCCCATGTAGAGCAAAAACTCTGAAACAGTACATTACTGCAACTTAGGTCCCCAAAGTTGCACCCATTTAGAGGCCACAACTCCGGTGTTACTGATCCGATCTGGCTGGTTTTTAACTTTTTGTCCAAGCTTTTATTGATATTAACAATATGTGCAAGTTTGGTAAAGATCAAATAATAAATGAAGGTCCTCGAGTGTTCACCAGGCAGACAATGGTATTTTTCAGCAAAGCAAGGGCCATAACTCTGGTGTTACTGATCCAATCTGGCTGATTTTCGAACTTGTTTGCACTGTCATTGGTATTAACAATATGTATAAGTTTGGTAAAGATCAAATAATAAACATATGTGCTCGCGTGTTCACAGGGCAAAATATAGCATTTTTTGTTAATTCAAGGGCAGTAACTCTGGTATTACTAAGCCGATTTTGCAGATTTTCGAACTCATGCAAGCTCTCATTAATATAAAGATTTTGGCCAAGTTTGGTTCAGATTGCATGAAAAATGAAGGGGCTAGAGTGTTCACAAGGCAAAATATAGCATGTTTCGCTAATTCAAGTGCAGTAACTCTGGGGTTACCAATTCTATCTAGCAGGTTTCCGAACTCATCCGAGCGCTCATTGATTTAAAGACTTTGGCCAAGTTTGGTTAAGATCGCATGAAAAATAAAGGAACTGTGTCCACAAGGCAAAAGTTAACGGACGACAGACGGGCGATGGACTACACGTCATCCCAATAGCTCTGCAGTAGAGCTAAAAATTACAAGCGCACCACTTACAGAACGGATAAACTGTACGAAATATATTACACTAAGGCCATAATAAATTAATTGCTAGTTTATCATCCAAATTTATTTTAAAATGCGGCGGTAAAAAAACTAAAATTTTAAGTTTTACATTATACTACAAATGGAATATTGCCTCGGCACAAGGAAAAAATAGAACACTTACTACTAGGCACTTTCAAGATAGAAAACACATTTGTAATAGTGTTTTATACTTTCAGGTACATATACTTTTCACATTTTTTTTTTGTTTTTGTAAGAAATAACAAGAGGTCAATGACCTTGAAGCTCTACCGATTGATTTTGATTTCAGGAAGTAGTGACTACAAACTTGATATTTGAAAATCTATTTTTAGCCGTGGCGGCCATCTTGAATTTCCGGCCGACCTGAAATTTTGCTAGGATCAATAAGACATCAAAAGCAACATTCCTGTGAAGTTTCATGAAAATCAGTCAAGTTGTTTCAGAGGAGTAGTCGCTACAAGTTTTCATTATATAACTCTATGCAAACAAAGATGGCCGCTGGCAGTCATGGTTAACGTCGAATCAAAACGATTTTCGACAAGGACCAAGATCATGTCATGCTGATCATTTTAGAAAAAGTCCCATATCAATATCCCTTAGAGTAGAAGTAGTCGCTACAAACTTGTTTTTAAAAACCTATTTTTAGATTTGGCGGCCATCTTGGGTTTTCACATCAACATGAATTTTGCTAGGATCAACTAGACTTCATGGGCAACATTTCTGTAAAGTTTCATGAATATCCATCAACTAGTTTCAGATGAGTAGTCGCTACAAATAAAAGTTTACGGACGGACAGACGGAAGCCGCACCACGGCATAAGCTCTGCTGATCTCTGATCAGTAGAGCTAAAAATTGCTGGGGCAGCATAAATTACAGGGGCGGACGGGGATGACAATATAGCAATTAATTCATTATGGCCTAATTATAATGTTACAACATATTTACTCTAATAAATCAGAATATGTAATGTGAGTATTGTATAGAAAATCTCGAATATTTACTTCTGGCTTTGTTTTAACAATCTTGTGATTGCCTAAAATAAGTTTAAAACAATCAAACTGGAATTGGTCGTATTTGCGTAATAAACTGAGTCGCTCTTAAACTTCACGCTTTCTGTTATGAGTTGACAGCCAAATACAAACGTTGATATGCTGACATATTTCCTTTTGATGTTTACCTATGCCAAAGTGACAACTATAGCATCCTTTTAGCGTGTGATTATCATTTTACACAGTGTGTGTGTGTAGATTCATGTTTATGTCCACTTTCCAATATGTGTATTTACGATTGTATTACAAACACGGAAACCATACAAAGTTAAAAATAGATCTTAGCTGCAGATTTCGATTCAATTTCATAATCAAAACACATGTGTAAAAGGTTAGGTTTCAGGTTAAAGAGTAACGGACGACGATAAACAAAGTGATCCGAAGTGTCTGCCATGCTAAGCAGGTGGCTCAAGAGTTACGACAATGTTGACATTACGGTTGATTTAACACTATATAAACATGTGTTTTATTTCTTTCTAAGTGGCAGAAATATATTTAAACATGGCCCATTAGAACCGCAAAAGGCCCAAACTAGCATTTGAAACTAGCATGTGGGGCCCATTGGCACATACAGCTTAGCTTATTGGCAATCCTTTTCACTGGTTAACGTACAGACAGAAAACACAAAAATATATCAAGAGGTTGATGACCTTGAAGCTGTATTGATAGGTTTTGATAGCTACATTAGCATTCCTGTGAAGTAGTTCCAGAGCAGTAGTCACTACAAGTTTTTTAACTATACTACTCAAAATTTGCTAAGGATCACTTTTTAGCTGTCTAAATTTATTGTGAAATAAATAGCATTATTTCTATTTAACATGACATTATTTAGGGCAGTGTATTGTCATGTGATCTCATGAATTGATTCAAAATGTGGAATTGTTGAAGTATCAATGAAATTACTATCGTTATTGAGAATTAATTTCTAATAAAATTATATGGAAGAATAAAAGTGATCCTTAGGCAAAATAAAATTATACCTGTGTTTACTGTAACATTGCTGAAAAAAATTGGGTAGGTAGGTAGGTAGGCATTTTTTTTTTTTTGGTGAAGTTAATTTAAGGTGGCGATGAGCTTTGATGAATGGAAAAATGTGGTATTTTAAAAACTACAATAGATAACAATAAAAAATTATATGAAATTGTGTATGTGTTATTGTTTCCCAAAAGGCATGGCAAAAACTGACTCTTTTCCCAATCACTTGCAATTATTGCAAAGGGGTAAAACAGTTTAATTTATTTTTCGCAAGTCCGGAAGAGGGTCAGTTCCAACAGCAGGACAATGAGCTCATGAATCGGCCGTGATAGCGTGAACATAATTATTAAAAAAATAATAATATTTATTATTTATTTATTTTTTCATTTTTTTCATTAAAAAAAAAAGGAGTCGGGGGTGTTTTCAGCGGGTCGGTCGGGTTACAGTAAACTCAGGTATAATTTTATTTGGCCGTAACAAATTTTGAGAAGTACATGTAAACAAAGATGGCTGCTGGCTGCCATGTTTAATGAAAATTAATTTTCAACAACGACCAACATCATGTGATTCATTTTAGAATAAGTTCCATATCAATAATACTTATAGTTTAAAAGAAGTAGTTTGGGCTATTCCATTAAAACATGCCCAGGACCCGAGGAAGGCAAATGTAATGAACCCGATTTTCCAAAAATTGGTTCTGTAAACTCTATTTTGCATCTATGGGTGGGTGTTCCAATTTCAAAATGCATTCCTGGGGTCCCATGTTTGTTTTAATGGAACAGCCCTCACTACAAATTTGTTTTTTTAATACTTTTAGACATGGTGGCCATCTTAAATTTTTGACCTGAAATTTTGCAAGAAACAAATAGACATCAAAAGCAACATTTCTGTTAAGTTTCATAAAAATCCTATAAGTAGTTTCAGAGGAGTGGTCTCTACACGTTTTACCATATATAAACACTATATGTAAATGAAGATGGCCGCAGGCAGCCATGTGTTTAATGATGAATCAAAATCGATTTTCGACAAGGACCAACAACATGTCATGGTGATCATTTTAGAAAAATATCACTCATAGTTTTCAATAAGTAATCGCTACAAACTTGTTTTTTAAAAATCTATTTCTACCTTTGATGACCATCTAGGATTTCACATCAACCTGACTTTTTGCTAGGATCAACTAGACACCATGGCCAACATTTCTGTAAAATTTCCTGAAAATCCATCCAGTAGTTTCAGAGGAGTAGTTGCTACAAAAAACGGACGGACAACAGACGGACGACACACCATGGCATAAACTCTGTTGATCTTTGATCAGTAGAGCTAAACAAATTTAAAAATGTATGAATAACTTACATATGTATCTCCAACAAAGAAGAACTGCAACCTGGTTTTCTTTCTCTGTACACGTTCTGAAAGAAGGAAAAATATGATATCATGTTTATTCTCTTTAAAGGTTCATTCCAGATAACAGCGTTTGTTTTCCAACTAATCTGCGTCACTGCTAATACTTCTTTGAATAGGTCAAAGGAAATTGCTTTTACAATAATACTAATTATTGATTACATTGCAACAATGACAGGGATTAGACTGTGGTCTAGTGGTAGAGTCTTGGACCCATGATCCAAAAGTCGTGGGTTCGATCCCCGCCATAACCATATGTGTTGTGTCCCTGAGCAAGACACTTTATCTGCATTTGCTTAGTACTGGTTCTTCCCAGGAAGACATTGAGAGTGATTAAAATAAGTTCAGAGCGCTTTCGTTACAATCAATGTAAAACAAGAGCATCAAGAAATGCAGGGCAATCCATAGTCCCAAACCGGCCCAGACAAACATTTTCCAGACATTTTCTATGATGGAGATCAAAGATCAAGGTCAAGGTCACAGTGACCTTATTTTGGTATGCGACACACCGCTATCCCAAGATGTATTCACATACCAAGTTTGGTGTCTCTAAGTGTTATAGTATTGAAAATACGGCCCGGACAAGCATTTTCTATGACAGAGGGCACAGGTCACAATGCCCTTATATTGGTATGCGACTTATCGCTATCCGAAGATGTATTCACATACCAAGTTTGGTATCTCTTAGTGTTATAGTATTGAAAAGATGGTCCAGACAAGTATTTTCTATGACAGAGGTCACAGTGACATTATTTTGGTACGCGACACACTGCTATCCCAAGATGTATCCACATACCAAGTTTGATATCGCAAAGTATTATAGTATTGAAAATATGGCCAGGACAAGCATTACGGAAGAACGGACGGACAGGGTGCAAACCTATAGTCCCCACCGGGACTAATAAATAAGTTTAAACTAACAATGACATGCAGTAATTATTTAAACATAAAGCAGAAAAACAAAGAAAAATTGAAAACTCAAAATGTTAGAATATTTTATTTAAATATATAGTCAAACCTGGATTACGAGACCGCTCAGGGGAAAGACCAAAAGTGGTCTCTTAATACAGGTGGTCTCTTAAAACAGGGTCTAACATACATTTTAAATTTTAGGTATCCTGTATTATATATATATATATATATATGTTAAAAATAGATAGCGAGTAAATATATTACCGTAGCCATCACATGATATAAACAAATGATTATGTTATCCAATCACTACGTCGTATAAATATAACTTCATCAATATTAATGAGGACACTTGAACAGTATTGACCAATCACATCTTCATATAAAAATAAACTTATGAATATTAATGAATAATTCAACCTTTCAATCATTCGAAGGTGATAAATGGTATAGGTAACTTATTAATTGGTACTTATATTTGATATCTCCTACAGGGGGATGATTACAAAGGCTAATTAGGTTATTGTTGAATTTATGTTTTATCTCGTTTCTGTGTGAATTACCGATAGCTAAACTGTTGTGTTTTTTTTTCAGTTTGATTTTCTGAAGAAAAATAATGGCGGTCGCAATTGATCATAAAATGGGTCTTTTGGTATGAAAATATGAAGGCGTTGGTCACGTTAGACAGGTGGTCGCTTAATACAGTATCAATTAATAGCGAAATTTCGTCGGGGGGAATTTAAAGTGGTCGCTTATGGCAGGTGGGCGCTTAAACAAGGTGGTCAGATGACCAGGTATATTCAACCAGGCCAATAAATCAAGTTGAAAATTGTGATGCTGGACAACTAGTATCAAAATTGTTGCGGGTCGCTTTAAATTTATAGCTAGTATATAACATCAGAAAACAAGGCTACAACAATGTGGGGTGGGGCTGGGGGCACAACATAACTATGTGTAAGATTTGACCAAAACTACACAGAAATATGTAAAAAATAATATAGTTTTGAGTAGGGTGCGGGATGGTAGTGGAGGAGAGGCGGGGTGGATGGTGGGAGGGATTGGGGGTGGTGAGGGCAACATATATGTGTAAGAATTCACCAAAACAACACAAAGAATGTAAAAAAAAAGAGACGGGGGTTGGGAGGGCAACATATATGTGTAAGAAGATATGTAAAAATTGACCAAAAAAACACAGAAATATGGTAAAACAAAATAAAAATATTTCGAATGGTGGGAGTGTGGGCAATATCTTTGTGTAAGAATTGACAAAAACAACACAGAAATAATAATAAAAATTTTTTTAGAGTGGTGGGGGTGTGTGGGAGTGGGGTGGAGGGGGCAACAGGTAAGAAGATATGTGTAAGAAATTACCAAAACAACACAGATATATGTAAAAAACAATAAACATTAAATAAAAATATTCCAGTTTCGAGCGTGGTGGAGGGGGAGCGGGGTTGTTGGGTGGGGGCGCAACAT
>JAWPHD010007789.1:0-20000 GCA_037043455.1 Cyrtodaria siliqua
TGTTTTCACGATAATGGGAATAAATAGTATTTGATTTTTCTATGCTTTTTTGAGTAATAATATTAAGGTCTCGGTTTTGTTTGACAATGAGAACAATTGAGGAAGGAGTGGTTTACAAAGTTATCGCCCTTGCTGTTTGCAAATATTTAAATTTCAGACTGAGTACACAACAACTTCAGTAAACGAGTTCTGATTCTCAACTAATATTTAGTTGAAGTTTTTTGGACAATTACACCTGTGGACTTGCCACGTATTTGTTTTCGAAGCATTTATGTTCATATAAGACAATATATTTACACATATGGAACTAGTTAGGTATGACACTACTGTTTATAGACAAATTGTTGGAATCCCAAATGAAAACGAAATGTGCACCTCTTGTTGCAGATTTGTTTATGTTTTGTTATGCTAGAGGTTTCATATTTAATCTTTTACCAGATACGCTTAGGCAGATGTAATCGAAACCTTTTATTATACCTCTTTGTATATGGATGATATATTGGACAATTACAACCCTTTCTTTTCTACTATGGTTACTACATATACTTTCTTCCTAAAGAACTTCACCTCAATAGAGCTAATATTTCTCATAGTTGCTATATCTTCTTTACTCGATTTACATCTCGCGATTGAAACTAAGAAATAATAAGCAAACTATGTAACAAGAGGGATAATTTCAATTTTAAATATTGAAGACAAAAATCAAACGTTACTTTCCTTTCAGGATTTAGATAGACGTCATCATAGGTCCACAGTCTTTCCGGCGATCGCACAATCAAGTTGAAAGCAAAGCGGTGAACTGTAAATGGGTCAACCATTAAACATGCAGTGCGTTGCAAATAATAAGGTGACAACCTCCTTTGATAAGCCTTTTAAACAGTGATCATTACCGAATCTTTATCAGGGTCACCATGTGACTCTGTCAAACTTCTGCGATAACATCATAATTTGTCACATGGACCATAGCTAAAATATAAAAATGGTTATCAGAAATCAACTCCGCGACCTGACACCACTAATGCTATGGGTGGTGCTGAGTGGTAAACAATCGAATGGAACTCCGCTTACTTTGGAAATTTTTTAATGAATTTAGGTTAGTATTTTAATTTTAGGTAGGCTGTTTAGAGCTATGAAATTTTAGAAAGTAATAGTAAGAACAAACACTATAATGTAACCCTATGGAAACGCGATGATGGAGTCCATTTTGATTGTTTTATCGGCGGAGTGACATGCCAATGAATACATTTTAATCTACCGCAGTATAATGCTGAGCAAACATTAGTGTTTATTCACTAAAATAAATATTGAATAAGAGCAATAAGTTTGTCTTTGAAAAGGTTTGTGTGAACGCTTATTGCATTCTTTTTCAAGGAAAGTAATAACGACCAAAATATATTAATCCAATAGTTAGCATAAGCTTTAAGCACAATATTGTGTTACGTGATCAACAGCGGAGATGTTTGTAGTGGTGCAGACACTAGAAATAGGAAGAAAGTGTGCTTTATTAGGCTGTTTTTGTAAATTAGGAATCCAGTACATAGTTTGAAGTTTGTTTTGCTTTTCATCTACTCCAGCTTTAACAGTCCTTGATTGAGATTTATATCCGGACAAACCTTTGCTAAGGTTTATTATCATAACCCTGATTTACTTTTAAAAGTATTGTCATAACTCTTCTGCTACATCTATGGTGACTATATGTACAGACCTTTTAAGATCATTTGTGATTATCACGTTCATACAATATGTGTTAAACTTGTTAACAAACATAACAAAATAGGTTATGACCCTATCATTCTGCAACGCACTGCATGTTTAGATGTAACGGCACTGCATGTTTAGATGTTGACTCATTTACAGTTCGCCACAATGCTTTACAATTAATTTTGCGATGACCCGACATATTGTGAACCCTATGATGACTTCTACTCACAGGCATTTATTACTATATATAGTAAAGAAGGCTAGAGAGACTATAGTTATAGTATATGTATATAGTAAAGGGCCTTCTTCTTCTCTCTATCTCTATCCTTTTATGGCGTAAAAAACAATAAATGTGTCTACAATATAATTTGCAGCAACTCTGCAGTTCTGCAGGTGAGAAAGTTCTAGGCCCATTCTCCATATTTTATTTCATAATACATGGAGGATGAGCCTGGAATGTTCATTCCTGTTAGGCGCCATAATACCTTTCATGTGTTGGTGCGCCTTAAAACCCCAATTCAATTCAATTCTATCCTTCTATACTATATATCGTAAGGAATGCATGTGCTTCTACCTATATAGGGGTGGTAACGCCTAATTTTTGACTTTAATATTGTCTTATCGTCATCATTGTTTTGTTGTCCTGGCTTCTGACAAGTATTTGCCTAGTGGCTTTCTAGGCATTTTATATATTCATATATACATGATCATATTGTGTTATACTTATATTGCCTACTAACTGCTATTAGTACTGCCTTGTTTGTAAGGGGATATAGCCTGGCTAGTCGCATTTTATTGGAATGAAACTAGAGTAAGAGTGAGGTTTGGTGCACTCTAGAACCTGGTTTAACCCCAGCGGCCTTTATGTCACTGACCATTCCAAGGAGGTACTCACTGACTATTCCAAGGAGTTACCCATATTTCCAACCGTTTGAGTTTACCATTTCGCATACTTTTCTCTTTGCTATCCTTGTGATTGGTGTTTGTTTCAAATAAGTGTGTTCTGTGAATGTTATATTTCCTTCTCGACTTTTATACCATAATTTGTATCTGACTCGAAATAGGATATGGATCACATTTATTGATAATTATAGTTTTGAATTGTAAACATGACTTTATTACACTATTTAATATATTGGGTCTAATGGATCAAGGCGACACAATCCGTAGGAAAGTATTCAAGTTTATGATGTGTTTGAGAAACGTTGACAATCTTCTTACCCAAAAATGAGAACCTAGAATTGAAACTTAAGGTCACAGAAACACTGACCAATGTTGGTTGGACAGTTAATGATCATATGTAACAAAAGTGAAAATTTCAAATAAAGCAATTAGATAGTATTAAAGATGTTTTGGAGAAACTCTGTCAGACGTCATACCCAAACACTGACGTCGCTCGATCGCCTTTCAACGAAACTAGTCAATAAAAAACGTTATTTTTCTGATAAATACAATCATCTGACGGTGATAAAAATAGTGAACCAATTTGGAAATTTACAATTTGACAAGACAGTAATTGCAGTAACTACTATTCTATTTTCAAGGTAAATTAAAGGTCCATAACTGTATTAAGAAATCTAAAAGCTACCATTGAACGGATTCTAAAGATCTTCCATTATGTTAATGTTATTAAGACTTCACACTAAACGATATGGTTTAAACCCTACACAATTAAAGATATTTGTTGCAATAATCATATTTTCTAAGTAAATAAGGGCCATACCTTTATTCCAAAATGGCAAAACAATTTGATGTATCATAAACATTATTACCATTTACTGGTATCCTATTTGTATATAAAATGTTCACCCAAAATGGTGTTTAATTTTCAACAAAACTTGATTAATCAACATAAACTCAACACAAAAATGTATTTTTAGATAATCAGGGGCCATAACTCTATTTAGAAATGGTAAAGGTCCACATTGATCGTAAGGAAATGATGTCTGTTTGATATAAGGCTTCACAGCAATTTTAGTTAAAATCCAAAATAAGATAAAGAAGTTATCAAAACCTTGCACCTAAGCTTTACCCAAAATGCGCATTTTTGTTAAGTAACTCAGGGGTCATAACTCTATTCTGAAAAGGAGAAAATCGGCCTTGCTCGTAAGAAAGTGGCATCTTAATGATATAACGCTTCATAGTAAAGTTGATTTTAACCGAAAACAATTTACAGAAGTTATTAACAACTTGCATGAAAGCTTTAGCCAAAAGGTGGATACCCGTCCCTCTCTCAACCCATCTACCCTTCAGTTTCAATCCTTAAACCGCTTCTAATTTAAAAACAAAATGTTGAAAATAGCACTCTACATAAACAGAATATAATCAGGCGTGCTTATGTCTTATTTATGTACAAAACAAAATCAAATCGCTAAAATATAAACTTGTACACATTTTGTCTTTGAATATCTATATTTTCTTATCACTTACGGGCTTCCGTAGAAAAAGCGTTGTGTTACGAAATGCAAAGAATACCATTAATCCATACAGTGGTTTCGTATATAGCACAGTTTTTGCTATTGATATGCAAAAAATCACGAGTATATCTTTCCTGGTAAACCGAAAGTGTTTTTTTTTTGCACGATACGAGAAGTTTGGTCCCTGCCTATTAATCGTTTATATTTGGTACTCTGAAGAATATACTAGTATATAGAAGTTGGAGTGGTCATTTCGTTTATTTGAAATATACGTACATATGTACACAAATTATTTGATAACGTTATTTACTTTCTATGAATCTAAATGCAATTCTCTTGAACAAAACACTTTTTGGCGCATATACATGTAACTCACGGACAATCATACGTTCTAGAAGAAAAATGCTTGACATTAACACGGTACATACTTTATTATTGTAATATTATTGAAAAGGTATGATAACCTACACGTAACAATTTAACAATTTAATTTAATTGATACTTGTATATGTTGGTACGAATGGAAATAGGAACTAAATATACTCAGCAACAGTTATTTAAAAACAGATATAAAAATCGAACAGGAAATGTAGCATTCAACCATAAAACAAGCATAGAAATAATCAATAGTTTCAAAGATGAGTAAAAAGCAAGGTATATGACAACACATACATAAAACGATTGACACTAGGACTACCGCCTCCGAACGGTCAGTGGCGAAAAATATAAGTTTAAATGATACAGATATGATTATAAGACTTATGCATGTCTAAATAAAATCAAAAAGCTGAAAACTTAAACGAGGACATTTGTTTTGCTGTTTAGGCAAGTTTAAATAAACAAAAACTTATTTTTTCTTTTATTATCTTTCATGTAAAGGCACCTCTTGACACTCGTTGAATAATTAATACCGTTTCAAAGCAAATTAACGTATAAAAAAAAACAGTAACGGTAAATTTTGTAAGACATTTGTTTTTCTACAAAACGGGTGCGTCAGTAGCCGAGCGGTTAGAGCCTCTGACTTGGAACCACTTGACCCTCACCGCTTCTGGTTCGATCCCTCAGGGGCTTAGCAATCTTTATGTGAGGAAGCTATCCAACTGGTTTTCGGAAAGCCGGTGGTTCTACCCAGGTATCCGCCCGTGCACGAAAACTGCCCGGAGGGGCACCGTTCTGTTAGGTTATGCATAAACGATGAAATAATAACGTTTACTTCTTTTTAATTTAACGGCTTGTCTGGGCAGGAAATGAACGAGACGTATTATTAGAAAAAAGTGACACAATCTATGGACACGACTTCTAATAGGCAATCCAAAACAAACACCACCACCCTTTCAATCAGTGGCATATATGTCTTTCATAATATCTAGGCAAAGCCGTACGTTATACATATAAAACAAGTATAAAGTCCGTATGATTAACATGTATGTTTTAACAACTTATTCAAAGTAAAAGCTAAATATAAAACCAAATATATCATATACCCACAATGTTGGAATAACCATAAATACAAGTATTCGTCTTTTCGCGTGGCGTTCTGTTGTCTTTTCGCCCATAAAATGTCTTCTTTTCGTTCTGTTGTTCTGTCGTCTTTTCGTTCTGTCGTCTTTTCGTGCTGCATTTGGCGTATTTTCTTCCTGTCGTCTTTTCGTTATGTCGTCTTTTCGCGGCGAAATAACGAAGAGACGACATGGCAGAAATCAGCCACCATACTATAAAGCATGACGTTTGATGGTTGTCTGCAATCCTGTCTTGTCGTGCCCTCAGTGGTTTATTCTCTTGTTTCTCTGGCTTCTGCCAAGTCACTGAGTACCTTCTTTGTGGCTTTCTAGTCTATTGATTTTGTTGCATTTATATATACACCAGCATCTTTGTTTTACTATATATTGCCTATTAATGCTGCCTTGTTGGTTAGAGAATAGTTCATGGCGGGGATTTCTTTATTTACACTGTCCCATTTTATTGGGATGACAGTAGGTAAGTGTAAGGTTTGTTGCACCCTAGTATCTGGTTTAAACCCCCAGATGCCGTATTTTGCCACTGACCGTTCCGAGGCGGTAGCCCTATTGTCAACCCATTTTGTGTTTGTGATGTCATATACCTTTATTCTTTGTTAACGTTGCTATATGTGTTTGTCCTTTTGTATGTTTTTGGGTTTACTGTGTTCTTTGAAAGCTGAATTTCCTGTTCGACTTTTATACTTATTTTTATGTTAGCAGCGTATTTGAGCTTCGGGAAAATGCATTTCAGTAGTTTGTGTTTTCTTGGTTTTCCAAAATACGGGGACATCTGTCAACAAAATGTATAGTCTTCAACTTCTGGAAAAAAATAAGTCGTTATAGCTGGTCATCAATTTCTATATATGTATATACATGTATATATTAGAGAAAATTATACATTGAACAGAATACCTTTCAAAAACACTGGGTCCAGAAAGGATGCCTAATGATAGAGAAATTTTGTTAAAATGCATTCTGAAAAAGTGTCAGTGCTGTAAAAATACCAGAAAAAGACTACCTAGCTTAATGTCAATTGAAATTGAGACTCGGGCGCTTTCGGATTTACGACTTTTTCAAGAGTACAAAGACATATGACATAAACAAGAAAATCATCTAAACAACGATTGTAATGGAAATATGTCTAGTAAAATAAGAGAGTTTCTCACCTGATAATCTTCGTAAGGACGGAAAATTGTTCAAACAAAGTCATAGCTTCGTATCTTAATTATATCAGGCAGTCAATGGTTCAACAGTTTCCAACTTATGACCCAGGGTTCTGTCCCGATGGGTGGTAATAAACCCAAGGGCCAATGCTGATTGTATTCGTATGCTCATGCCCAGTAAGTGTATATATGGTTATAGTGTAAGGATCTTAATGGTTTCCTAGTTATGTCTCATGGGCTATATAATAGTGGTGGGGACGGACGTGGGGTCGATGTTGGTTGGTTGGATGGTTGTAATTGTAAAATAAATGATTATATGGTGGGGATCTCAACAGTTTCCAAGATATGACCTAGGGTCTATGTCTCCATGATTGAGGATGGAACGGGAGCCAATTCTGATTGAATAGTTGTATTCCTTTGTTCATGCCCAGTAAGTGGAAATCTCAGCAGATACCAAGTTATTATCCATGGCCTATTTCCCCAGGGGTGAAGATGGATCCCGAGGCCGATCCTTGTTATAGGCTGGGGATCTCAACGGTTTCCAAGACGGACCCAGTGTTCAATGATGGTTTGATGGTTGTATCCATCTGTTCCTGCTCAGTAGGTGTATTCATGTTCAATAACTGTGATTTCGGGAAAGGCAAGAAACGGGGAAACTCTACGAAAACGCGTGGTTTTCCATAGGCTTTCTACACATTTTCCTTCCAGTATTTCTTTATAATCTACTTACACAGCACGTTTCATTTCAATATCTCTCTCCTAACTAAAGTTATTGCTCGGAAACATTTGTTCTATTTTAGTAACAGTGACATTACCTTGACCTAGTGTTCTCAAATGCAGTCCTAAGCCTTTGTTTTTATATCAGCTACCTACGCAGCAAGTGTCGTTGCAATATCTCAATCCTAACTAAATGTATAACACATAAACCTTTTTGTTAGTAACGGTGACTTGAACTCAGTAACCTCAATTGCAATACCAGGCTGCCTTTCCACATAAGATACATACACACCCAGTTTTGCTTTTATTAAGTAAGTTATTGCCCAGAAACGGCAAAATAATGGTTATTTAAAAATCACAGCAACCAAACACAATGTCACCGTAGATCCGTATTGTACCACAAACAAAGAGCAAAGTAATTGTACAATGAAAAGGACAATAAACAAAACAAAGTGTGGTGAAGACAAGGTTACCGACTTGGAACGGTCAGTAGGCAATAATGCCCACTGGATAGGTTAAATCGATTTTAAGTGTATACAACCGCCCTTTTATCCTGTCTTCACCGCTCAGATTGACAAGACAGTGTACATCCCATCAAAAGTAAATCTCTAACAACAAAGTTCACATTCATATAAATTAGGAAACGATACACGTATACGTATCCAGGATTTTTCTCTAAACAACCATAGCAGCTGCAGCCAAAGTGAAAAAATAATCTAGGGTACGACCAGAAAACCCGAGAAACGAACGATCATGCACCAACTCTCCTTTCAGGCTTTCAGAAGGTGCAGTCATGGAGTCCCACGAGGTTGTCTGGTCACCGCACAAGAGAAAAGTGAAGCGTTGCGAATTTCACGATTAATTGTGTAATAGTTTATACAAAAACATTTTAACTAAGTGACCATAAATGCAATCCAAGGCTTTCATTCCATATAAGATACCTAGACACTACACGTTTTGTTTCAATATCTCATTTCTAACTAAGGTTATTGTCCACAGTCAATTGTTCTATTTTTAGAAACATTGACTTGACCTAGTGACCTCAAATGCAATCCCGAAATGTATTTCTATATAAGTTTTCTACCCACTAAGTTTCGTCGCAATATCTCATTCCAAAAAAACTTACGGAACGGAAATTATTTTTCTAGTTTTAATATTAGTGACCTTGACCTCATTGACATCAAAAGCAATGCCATATAAGCTACCTACACACCACACTTCGTTCCAATATCGCTCTCATAACTGAAGTTATTGCCCGGAAACTGTTTTTGTATTTAGTAACAGCAACCTTGAACTTGATCTCAGTGGCTTCAAAAGTAATCCCAAGCTTTATTTAATTTATTGTGGATAAATGACTGATGAAACTTTGTTTTAAGGATAAATAATTGACGAAATTATAGCATTGTGTAAAATACTGGCGAACTATATTTCCGAATATAAATAAATATCCACTTTACACTTTAAAAATATCACAAACACCTCTATATAAAGAACGACTATTTTGAGATGTTTAACATTACTATGTTGCCGAAAAGTGCTTTCTGTGTGTATTTAGTATTGTTTGATATCACATTTTATCTCAATATGCTCATTACATAGAACGCATTAGTTATACTGGAGTTAATTTATTTTATTATATGTGTATTATATAGCACCGTCACGTGATTCAGGCAGTAAAAGAAAACAGAGGAGGATTTGATCCCAACCAGTCAGGCAGGCAGAGACACGGTATGTTTAGTGGTAACATTGTTACCTGTTATTAGTTTGAAAAAAGGTTTAATTGTTATGTCTCATTTCGTTTCAAGAGTAACGTATTCACTATAAAGATTGTAAAAAATCAATTATACTAACAGCCTTTATTTTGATTTAATATTATATTTAGAAATAAAGAAATGTATAGAGTTGTGAAATTATTATATACAAAATGTTATCAGTTAGCAATTTGACGTTTTACGGAAACCTAGACAAGTTATTATGAACAAGTACTCAGTCCGAGTTCAGTATGATCTTTTAAGTTATTATACTTTATCTTGAACAGTTCTCAAAGCAATGTTTTATTATTGTACATGTTCTTGCAAGCTTCCTTTAGTAAAAAGATGCGCATTTAGATGGATTTAAATTCACTCAATTTTCAGTTAATAAAGGCCGTTTCACATATACACCGAAACCGAAACGAACCCGAACCGAACCGAAGCCGTTTTTTGTGGTTTCGGAATCGGTTAGTGCTTTCACGTTAAAAAGCCGAATTTTGATCCGAATCTCTAAAAATAGCGACCTATTTGAGACCGAATCCGAAAATAAATTAGAAATCCAATTCGTGCACTTTCGTTCCGGTTTCGGTTTCGGTTTCGGCGTATATGTGGAAACCCTCGTTTGCGGTACATCCTATTTTTTCGGTTCGGTTTCATTTCGGTTTCGGTGTATATGTGAAATGATAAAATTAGATAAGTAGCTGTTCAATGTGACTTAGCCTTTTTCGTGTTTATTAATTTAATTAAATTGACATCACACTAGCGTTCATTTAGAGCTGTATGGCAGCAGTAGAAAAGTATACCCGCACAACAAATCAGTGTGTTTATTACTTTCTTGTCCTTTGGGGTCATCCAACCCCCTCATTGTTGCTTTAAAGATACGATAGCTGTATATAATGCTAGTGGGCGTGTACATAAATCAATAGGGAGCGGTTTAACGTTTGGTTTTCTATCAACTTCAAGCGTGTGAAACATGGCTTCAAACTATGATAGCTATGATAGATATGATAGACTATGCGAGTTTCACGACTTTCGGATTGACAAGCACTACGGGCTAATCCAATCAGTCGATCAATATTTTTTTATCGATATAATGTTTGCATTGTAGACGTTATCCTCTGTTCCTTTTGTGTGTGTGTGTGTGTGTGTGTTAATGCGTTTCTACGTACATACGTACATACGTACTCTACAGACATTCGGAAATAATGTGCCGGAGAAAATGTTCCAACATTAAAATAGTATAAGTTGAAAATATACTGTGAATGTTTTGTTGTAACAACGTCGAGAAATAACCCAAAATCTATCAATAAAGAATAAATAGTGAAATTAAAAGTAATATTTCAGTTGGCTCTTTGGTCTAATGGTTATGTATACGGAGTATCAGTCCGGAGGTCTTGTTAATGATTAGGACAGTGATGTTTTTAAACTGTTGTTGCTACAACGAACGACGGATTAAAAATGAAGTCCTCCGGGAGTTGGTTTCTGTCCTTATACACGGATTTATGGCATTGTTTCACAAGATTGAATTTGGTAGTAAACCAAGCGTAAAACACGTCCCGTTTGCTTTAGGTACACGCCTTTTTTAAAGGTTTAGTATTCTTTAAGTCGAATTAAGTTTCAGCCCGCGCTATGAGGCATGAGTCCTATACCCCCTCATGAACAGGAAATAAAACCGAGTCTGATAGTGGTATATTTTATGAGGGATTGCACTTCACTTATACTTATTGGTGGCTGATTCTCTATTATGTTACTATAGAAACTAAGAGACGGATTTTTCCCAATGAATTCATTTATATTAATTATTTACATATGTATTATTATGTGTGTCTTTAAAGTAAATACCGTTTAAGCCAGTGCTAGGGCGTGTGAGAGGTTTTGCGCCCTATATTATGTTACTGTAAAACCGAGTCTGTATTGCTCTCTTCTTGTGTTTGGTTTGTTTATTCCAAAGGATCCCCTTTTCAATATGCACTGACAATCACACTAGGGTTTGTTTAGTGCTAGAGACTTGAAAAGTCGACCCGACCTCAAATCATTAGTGTTCTTACTTACTGGTATTTTGGATCGTCAAGCGCAATCTTTATAGCAATAAAGTGGAATACCGCTTAAGCCGGTACTAGAGGGAGAATTCTCATGAAAAGACACAAACATGAGTAGAACTTATCTCTCTTGTTTATGTTTGTTGATTTCAAGGGATCCCTTTTCAGTATTTACTGGCATTTACACTAGCGTTTTGAAATGGTGTGTCGCAGCTGTAAAAGATCGCCCAGACTATAAATCAGTACCTTTCTATCTTGTGTGTGTGTGTCAGTGAAGAAGGCACATATTTCTAACTTCAAAATTTCACTAAAAAGAGGAAAAATATAGTCATTGAACATTTTCACAATTGTTTTCATAACATTATGTTTATTGAAAAACAACAATCAATTTTCGATTGCATATATACATATCTTTCAAATCATACAAAAACAATTGTAATCCTCATTCGTCATATATGGACCGTACCCCACCCACTTTTGTTTTTACCGAAAAATTAGTTCAAGGTAAAAAATTATGTTCTAATGATCAACTTTTTGACTGTCGTCCTTGAATGCTGCTTTCCCTGTCCGATATTTTTATCTTTCTTGTTTTGTATATGTCAAAGTCCTATGACATTTCTTTCAAAACAAGTAAAAACATATATAGGTCACCAGGCTTCTAATGTTGTTTTTTTTAAAAATTCTTTAAATTACACCCATTTTGCAGTTATTTTTACATTTTCAATCTAAAATACTGTACACACAATATTGACATGGAGATTGTCTCAGTATTTATTTTATATATGTATTCCACTACTGAAAAACAAAAATCTGATTTATTATATAGCAAAAGGATAAATTCTACTCAGAGCTACCCATACCCTCTATTTTGTTGACAACAACAAATGATCACAAATGATGGAAAAATTCTGGAAAAAAGAATTTGCTTAAAATTTGGTATGTTACCATCTTAAATCCTACATTATATCCATATATGGAACAAATGAAACAATTCTGTTGTCAAATAAAACTATGATTTAAAAAATAAAATGTTTAGACTTGAAGATGTCAAAACTTGTCCAGCCAACATCATTAACTAGTCTAGATTTGTTCCGCAATGTGAAGTTCCTTACGTCACCTTCTACCTTGACGTCACGGGAAAATACGTCTCAAAAGGTGACAATTTCGATAGCATGTAGGCAAAGTCAACGGAGTATAAACGAACTACACCTGTTTTGGATGAAACATATCAAACAAAAAGTGCTAAATAAAGCGTTAATGTTTGTTCAACTGATTATGTTATCATTGTTGTCTGACTTTTTATATGTAAACGTTCAATAGCAAATTCCTGTTTTCAGTTTCAGCTCAGTTGTATTCTAAACGCAAAGATTGCACATCACAAGAAGTGATCGCAGCTATGAAAACCGAGTTTAAAAAACTCGAACATAATGTTTTCTTTGAAGAACGGAGGGAAGAATCGTCCATAGTGTCTGGTGTACCTACGTTAATCATCTGTTTCAACACAACTAGACTTGGAGAAGATGTTTCCTATGCTCTTGGTCAAATACAGCGTAAGTAGCGTTTTCATAATCCGTTAATCTGCTTAATAATTTAGTGACTGAGAACGAGATTTCCGTTTCGTTATTGGAATTTGTTAGGCAAAGAATTTCAGAAGATATGTAATTAAGTTGTATCTGATAAAGCGGCTTATAAGGCAATTATTGTTTGACGCCTACACTACGTCAACGATTTATTTCTGGAAATTAGGAGCACTAATTCGTATTCATTTGTTCCATATAGCGAGAATGATGTTGTTTCCACGCATATAATTATCTTATTGTACCGTTGTCAAGGCTAGGGTAATTGAAAAGCAAACAAACTTATAACTGTGTACTGGATTCCCAAATTACACAAACAACCTTATGAAACCCGTTTTATTTCTAAATATAGTGCATTCACCACTAACACCATCTCCAAACGTTCAACTTCTTGTCTAACTGCCATAACATATCAGGGCTTATTTTTGTTTGTTTGATTGTGGATTTTTTTTCAGTATTTACATAAAAGTATGTATACTCGAACATGACATACTACAGTAACAATATAATTATGTGAACGTATTTTTCTATGTTTTACTATGATCATTTGAAAAAACATTACACAGGCATTTAAGATTTAGTCACTAAGTCTATGATCAAAAAGTGTTTGTTTTCTGCACGCTCAGACGTATTCAACATACATTATGCCAAACATTGGACAGAATATAATTTAATCGATAAACTTAAATATTCATCACCGATGTAAAACATATACCCATCAATTCAACGAATTAGCCACTTCCGAATCGCGTCAAAATAAAGTCATGTAAGAACCATTAAAAACAAACCACAAGTCAACATTTGACATACCCCAGTATGAATGTCAATAAATACTGAAAGGGCAGCCTTTGGAGCAACAAACACAAACAAGAGAGAAAGTAGCAGCGCGGTTTCATTGTGTCAGCTCATGAGAGGTAAAGTAAGGTACCTATCACGCAACCTAACACCGGTTTAAGTGGTATTCTACTTTACAACCACAAGGATTGGGCTTGAAAAAGGACCAGTAATTACATTACTGATTTGTAGTCGGTGGGGATTTCTTACAACCGCCACACATCATTAGTATGAATGTCGATAAATACTGAAACGTGGTTCCCTTCGATACAACAAACACACACTTAGACGAGACTTTTAACCGCTAATAACCTTTGAATACAATGTAAAACATAACTTCATGTAACATTTAAACGAAGAAGACTTGCTTAGATGATTTATCCTTTGTGGCTTCTGTAAAACTATGCGATCTACAACATTCATTTAATGGTGTGGTGTTAAAATCGTCTGTTTTGTATTATAAATATTCGAATGGCGTATGTTGTCTTAAATCCTGTCTTGTCGTACCCTTATCGGTTGGTTATGTTGTGGCTGTGGCTTCTGTAAAGACATTGAGGATTCTCGTTTTTAAAGGGGCAATAACTCTAACTTAAATAAACATATAGATATGGTTCTTGCATTCTCTACATCCTCTTATTGCTCTCTGTCATTGTGTTTCATTGCAAATCCATTAGTAGCTTTGGAGCTATGCTTTGGATAAGAATGTTAAGTTTATAATTACAAAGGCCAATATCTATATTGTCCATGAAGATGTAGTTATGGTTATTGCAATCTTCAATTCGTCTACTTGCCCTCTATCATTGTGATGTTTCATTCCAGTCTAGTAGTTTTTGAGTTATGCTCCGGACAGGAATTATAAGTACAAAATTACAAAGGGCAATAACTCTAAAATAAATTAATACAGCTTAATGATTTTTAAATTCTTCACTTACTCTCATAGCCTTCTATCATTGTGTGAAATTTAATTGCAGTCCCATTAGTAGTTTTCATGTTATAGAGAAGATACGAATTATAAGTCTACAATTACAAAGGACAATATGTCTAAATTACATGAAGACAGAGTTATGGCTATTGCGCTCTGCACTTCCTCTCATTGCCCTCTATTATTTTATGAAATTTCATCGCAGTTCCATTTTTTTTTTCCAGTTATGGGAAAGACTTAAATTGTATGTATAAAATTACAAAGGACAATAACTCTAATTTAAATGAAGGCGGAGTTATTGATTTTGCGCTCTGTCTGCACATCCTCTTATTGACCTCTATCATTGACGAAATTTCATTGCAGTCCCTCTAGACATTTTTGAGTTATTGAGCGGACACAAATTATATGTTCGTGTGCTTATCAGCACTAATGCCACAGTAAAGATATCTAGTCTGATGGTGTTTTTCTGTATTCCTCAGCATATTTGTTATCATTTATATTCGAATCATACCTTTTGGGTTCTATACGTATAAAATACCAAGTTCAATAACTCTAATTTAATTGAAGGCAGAGTTATGATTCTTGCACTCTGCACGTTCTCTCATTGCCTTCTATCATTGTGTGAAATTTCATTTTTTTATATAAATTTGCATTGTTCGTCTAAATAAAACAGCATTACCAAATCTCTGGTCCATGTGGTTGTTTTTTGTAGCTCTGGATTGAAAATACTGAAGCAACTAAATTTGTTCTGTATTGCGTAATTGAAAAAAAATCAGGCTTTTTTGGTTAATTTCCCAAAACGAATATCAAGACGTATACATTTTATTCATTTAAAATAAATATGTTCATGCATATACTAGGCAACTTTCAGAAGCGTCATCTTATTTCAATAGGTTGGACCCCTATTAGCTCTAAATGCCCTAGCCTATACGTCCTCAGAAACTGTTACTTAGTTTCCATATTGCCATTGTGGATATAAAAAAATCACTTTCATATTTCGATAAGCTGAATATACCTTAAACTATTGGATTTGCTCTAGATTGGATTAACGATGTGTTAAAATAAGATTGGAAACAGTTCAAAACGTAAAACAAAATATTGACGCTTGATTTTCCAAGTGATTGTCTTTGTCGAACAGTGTAATGATTATAAAAGTAAATATTATATGGGTTTTGCACAAAATAGGGATGAGGTATGTGTACCGCAAGATAATGGATGAATTTGGCAATTGGCATAATCGGCAAGTGCGTTACACAATTATGACCCTTAGGGTTTTTGATGAGCAATTGTTACTCTAATTGTTGTCTTCGGCGTAGGTTAGCTAAGAAATATAAAAAGATCGGACAGGGAAAGTAGCATTCAAGGAGGACAGTCAACCACAAAACACAGAAACAAACACGCAAACAGACAAACAAGAAGGCACAATTGAATAATAAATGCAACCGACATCACAAACACAAAAGGTTTGACAACAGGGCTACCGCATTGGAACGGTCACTGGCAAAGTAGGCCAATGGGGGTTTAAACCGGTTCTAGGGTGCACCAAACCTCACACTTACCCTACTGTTACCCCATTAAAACAGGACAGTGTAAATAAAGAAATCCCTGCCATGATCTAATCATCTCTAACCAACAATGGAGCATCAATAGGCAATATAAGTAAAACACAAATATGCTCGTGTAAGTATAATACAAGAAAACAATAGCCTACAAAGCCACAATGAAGGTACTCAATGACTTGGCAAAAGCCAGAGCAACAAGTGAATAAACCATTAAGGGCACGACAAGAAAGATCATAGACAAACATCAAACGCCACCGTCCCAATGGGCTTTAGGTAGGCGTCATCATAGGGTCCATATCCTGTCCGTTCATCGTACAATTAAAGAGGAAAGCATAGTGGCGAACTGTAAAAGGGTCCACCACCAAGCATGCAGTACGTTGCAAAACGATAGGGTCATAACCTCTTTTGATAAACTTTTTAACAAGTTTAACAAAGATAGTATGAAAGTGATCATGACCAAGAATCTGACGAAGTTTATAAATCACATCACCATAGAAGTCAGGTTGTGATAGTGCTTGTCGCAGAAGAGTCCTTAAATTACCTTTATATTTGGAAAGAAGATCAGGGTTACGATAATAACATTTTGCAAAGGTTTTACGAAGTTTATGGTAACGGTAACCCTGATTGAGTAGCTTTTTAGTAATACAAAGATTACGAGTATTAAAGTCCTCAACTCGAGTACAAGCTCTTGAAAACCGAATAAGTTGAGACACATACACCCCATAAGAAGTTGCTCGGGGAACATCCCCATTCAAGTGGGGATAACTAACAATGTCAAAATTAAAATCATCTCTCTTGTCATAGATTTTGATAATTATTTCACCATTTTCAATTGAGAGATCTAAAGCAAGAAACGAAGCGTAATTATCAGATATATTAGCTTCGTTAAGCTGAAGTCTAAACCACTGGGTTGAATGATTGAGGTCGTTCAGTTACATACATATATATGATTGATTTGTTCAAAAGACGTTCACCTTATGTATCTAAAAGAAGTATTTTCCTCCATAGGAAGCATCATATTTAACTCTTTAGAAAACTCTTCACGTATCCTGACACTAAGTCCATATTAATCTAAACATTATCTAGTTTTTGTTTTTGTTTTATTTTAGGGTCAACCGACATCATTCTCGTTATCCTGCATTATAAAGGAGAAAACGCTCTTCCAAAATTTCCAAGTAAAGAAAAGATTCATGAACCTGTCGGCGGAATATTTGATTTAGCGTACCAGCCTGACAAAGGGTTCTACCAGTACCACATGAACGAGTCTTTCTCCAAGATTGCTGATCTCATATCAGGACACAAGTCAAATAAAAGTGTTTCAAGTAAAATTTGTCTTATATTGTAAAAGATACAAATCGTTAAAACTGTATTTGGTGACCGTGTTTATCTCAAACGCTTAATAACAGACATGCTATAAACACAGTTAATCTATATCTGTATTATAATTTCTAATATGTTAAGTTAATGTAATAACTATCTAAAAAAATGAAATGTGTATGTCAAGGTTATTCTCACTGACCTTGAACTGAGAATCTGTCAAGGTCACTCTCACTAATTTTCTTTTAGTAGGAACAGGTTGCTTTCATAAATATGTTCGTGTGTATGAACTTTTTTTGCCTTTTTTGGTGACAAATCAACTAAATTAACAGAGTATAAAAATAGGTCAACGTCAACTTTATTTACATACTGCTGGTATGTAGATGTAGCGTTATGCATTGTTAAACTATATGGCGTTTGATATCTGTAAATTGGTTAAACTGGGATGGTGCGAGGTATACAGTAATGAAATACTGGTTCTACCCAGAACAATTGGGTGGTCTGCCTCCACCATTAAACATATGTTTAAATGTCCCTGAGAGCATAATACATTTCTATAATAAGTAGTTATTATAGTATATATATATATAATATATTAAATGCCAAAAGCAGAAAACGTTCAGCAAAAACAAGTTGGACGGCATAATGTATTTGCTTCTCAGTAATCTCATTCTTTCGTTGGCGTTGCAGAAGACCACATTTCATGATTAAAGTATACATAACGGCATGATCTATTGTTAACTCTATGCATATCTATATGCTTTAGACGATAAATAATACCGTCTTGATAAACATTACGACGTTAATTACCAAGTGCAAGCCATTTATCTTATAAATATGCAATACCTACATCTAGGGCAGTAAATCTATACCATGTATACTCCGTATGTGTGTACACTAAACCAAATTGTTAAGTACCAACCTAAGAATATGTCAATAATATTCTCATTGTTTTGTGTATTTTGAGCTTGATTAGAGATACGGTTAAACTGCCAGATAACGAGTGTAAATCGTCTGCTCTGATTGCATGAACATATTTTAAAACTTTTAAGACAATGTGTTTTCTTAGAAATAAACCTTATAAAACTGGGTATATAGGAATTTTTTAAGTACTTCGAATTAGTGAAGCTTTCGATGTTCCTAATTCTAAAATATGCCAGTTAAAATTATTTTGACATCATGTTTTACTAGCATTACCACTACAAATGCATTTGCAAAAGAAATTTTCGAAATATTTAATGTTAACGCTGAATTACAGTTACTTGAATTTCAAACAATATTCAATTTAAAGGGAGGTAATTTAGGATTATCCATATTTATTTTTTTTATAGACGGAAAATCTGCGATAAATGGGTCAATTTTTTATGTTTTTATCTATTATTTTATACCAATTTAATTTTTTTTATATCTTTAAGCGATCTTTGACTAATTTTATGTGTTTTTTCAGTACATTTCATATTTTCATATAAAGGGAGGGTAACTCCCAAAAGATGTAACAATTTAAACAAAAAATAAATGTTTAACAAACTATGGGTCAAAACAAAATACTTATCATATATCTATTCTAAAATATATTTAAAATAAGAAAATTAGTTCAAAAGTTGATACTTAGACATTTTTTTCAGTGTATATATGACAATTGTAGCATGGTCACATATTCTTTTTGAACTTGCACAGGAGTAAATCGTTTATTTGAAAATAACCCCTCATTACGTGTTCCCGCCTTAATTCCATTACGCGATTGGAAAGCTTATATTAGCAGTATTGTATAAGGATATTTCGACAATAAAACACATTTAAAAACATTATTTACTGAAAAAACACTAAAACCAGTTTATAATTACCTATTAAATGTTTTAATTTTACAATATGCAAACTTTTGAAGCAGAAATTAAGATTTTATTTCATACCCAAGCCAACCCCGTTTTCCCTTCTTGGAGAAGGGGTTGGATGGTGTATGAAAGTTAATACTCGGATCACGTAATGTGTCAGAATAAATTGTGTGCTCTATCTACCAGTCATTTGAAGTTAGAGTATGGCAGACAGCTGAAATGGACAGCTACAAAGCAAATAGCGTATGGTCTCGTCTCGTTGGTTGGTTTAAACACCTGGATCCTTATTCATAAAGCAACTTGAGTGGAAAATATTTTTTATAATAAGTAAGAAATTAAGATTTTTACATATTTCTACCTATCCTTATTAACATCTCAGGAACACTACAAACCATCTATTTTTAAGATAAATATTTAGCTGTGTGTTTTATTTATCCATAACATTATTAGCAACATTAGGAAAAAGAGGGTGTTTAAAAATATGATAAAATTTGACTCAGTTAAAATATTTCTACGAAGCTTTATGAATACGGACCCTGGAACATTTTCCATGTTTAAATCAGCAAACTCGATAAAACCATAATCTATCTATTACTTATCATGTGTATATTTTATTTCTTATTGAGGTCTTAGTATCCCAGGAGTGGTTGCAGTTTAGTACTACGGCTA
>JAWPHD010007789.1:25000-52500 GCA_037043455.1 Cyrtodaria siliqua
CAGAAGCCCTAAATCAGTAGTGGTATCTGACCTGTTAAGTTTTCCAAATTAGATTATAGTTGAGAAGACATTTTTATTTTTTTGTAATTAAGTCTCAAATGGAATGTTATGTTGATTGGATTAATTGTATACAGTATACTTTGTTCCCTCCTACGTCACCTATGGGGCTCAGGGAAAAGGATTTTAAAAATGTCAAATACACTAAAAAATCATTTACACTGTTAAGTTTCCTTATTTTTACACATAACTTGCTATTTATGTAATCGTCTATGACATATAATGGACGTTTGCCCAGAGGTGGGGCAATTTGTTTTTGTTATTACTATGTCTCAAATGGAAATATATATGTGTATTTAGGGTGTTCTGGCTCAAGCTCTCGCCCTGCTCGAGTTTGAGCCAGAAACACCCAAAATACATATATATAATAAATCACCATGAAATGGTGATTTTACTTGATTTATTAAAACTTTTTTAAAATAGGGGTAGTGAAGATTGCAAGTTTAATTTTTTTATAAGGTATCAAAATATAATTTAAACCTCAATACATCTAAATCGAAGACACTCAGCGTTGTACGACTTTAACTTCCAGTATTCGTGTTTCATTCTAATCGAATGAGCACCACAACCAACACATACTTGATATCTTGCAGAAGTGCCTTTTTTACATTTTAGGCACGTTAACACATGACTTGTTTTTAATCTATATTTATGCAAACTGCAATAATCGGAATCTTTTGTTGGCTTGCTTTTACATGGATTATGTAATCCAATTTTAAGAAATTGACAAACATTACTTTCCATTGTCTATTTTTTATATAATTATTTTTATATTAAATAAAAAAAAAATAAATATATAACAAATAAAGTATGGAAAACGAGGAGACTATAAGAAATTTAATACGCCTGTATGATACAGGTGTAATAGATAAGCAAACACTATCTAACGGTATAAATGCATTAAAACCTCTTAAAGACGTTCCAAAGGAAACTCCAAAAGAGGTTAAATCTCAAACATTAGAAAATTTACTTAAGAGACGACGTGCTAAGAAACAACGTAAACGAGAAAAGCAGAAATATGATAAATTGCAAGATAAGCAAAATCAGAAATATGCTAAATCACGAGACAATGTTATAAATGAATTGAAAGAGCATAATGATAGAACATCTAAAGAAGAATTAAAACTGGTTGACAAACCAATGTGTGGCTATTTTAAAGCATACGAAATATCTGCCGAGAAATACAAAGACCCTCAAAACCTATTTCATGATAAAAAATTCATTATTACAAAACAAATAAGCAAAGAGCTGACAGAGATGAATGGATTAAAGTTTTCATTAGGTCTTATTGTAGATTTATTCAAAGATGATGGTGATACCAAAAAATACACCACGGCAGTATTATACAGTGAACAAAATGCAATCTTAAACTCTGAAAAAATAAATGAGTCTTACGATAAATTATCTGCAAATATACAAGAGAGCCTTGAAAGATTTACAAACACAGCATCCGGATTAGAAATTGATCACTGTGTTACGTTTTACTTAAATATTGCAAAGTACGAGCCGTTAAAAGGTTCTTCATATATTTCTTTGCCTAAAGCAGTAGCTGATAAGAAGGCAATTATCAATGTAAAAAACGACGATGATCAGTGTTTGTTTCATGCAATAAATTCAGCTTTAAATCCAGGTAAAAAGAATTCTGATAGATTATCAAAGTATCCTAGTACAGAGTTCTTAAAGAAAGAGGGTATTGATTTTCCCACTCCAATTTCTCAAATTTCCAAAGTAGAGAAACAAAACAACCTTGCTATCAACGTTTATGGATATACCATAACAGGAAAAAATAAAAAGGTATCTGTTTTTCCATATAAAATATCAGAACAACCAAAAGATATTGAACGAATTAATTTGATCTTAATATCTGAAGACACTGAGGTTGAATCAGAGAACGAAGACGATCCAAATAATGAAGAAGGAATTATAGATGACAACTATAACCCTGATGATTATTCCAAAGAACCAAACAAATTAACAAAAAAATATCACTATTGCTGGATTAAAAATTTAAATAGATTACTTTACGATCAAAACAAACATCATGGTAAAACTTACTTCTGCGATCGTTGCCTTCACGGCTATTCTGGAAAAGAACTACTTACCAAACACAAAGAAGACTGTGATGGTATCAACAAAAATTCTTGCAGAATAGAAATGCCAAAAGAAGGTAAAAATACTGTAAAATTTAAAAGTCATCAAAATCAGATGTCTGTAATCACAAATGTACACGAAGCTTGTGGTTTTGGATACCAGGTTGTCAGATATGATGGCAAAGCTGAAGAACCTGTTATTTACAGAGGTGAAGATGTTGTTGAAAAGTTTTTAAATCACTTAGAAAGTGAGAAGAGCAACATTAATAATATATTTGCTCACCCAAAACCATTAATCATGACGCAGCAAAATGAGGAAGATTATGAAAAAGCAACACACTCCTGGATATGCGAGGATGAAATAGGTAGGAAATGTGGTAAAAACTGTAAAGTAAGAGACCACTGTCATTTTACAGGTGAATATAGAGGTGCAGCACATAAAAACTGTAACCTAAAGCTGAAAATAAAACCAAACAAAACACCTATTCCTGTTATATTTCACAACCTCAAAGGATATGATAGTCATCTTATAATGCAAAAAATACATAAAATGACAGGTAATATTACATGCATTCCAAACAACTCTGAAAAGTATATTTCATTTAGTGCCGGACAACTTAGATTCTTGGATAGCTTTCAGTTTATGGCTTCGTCTTTGGAAAAATTGGTTAAAGCAACAGACAAATCTGATTTTAAAATTACCAAAAATCAGTTTGGAAAACAAACAGATTTACTTTTACGAAAAGGTGTTTATCCATACGAATATATGAACAGCATGGAAAGATTTAAGGAAACGCAATTACCACCTATAAAAGAGTTTTACAGTAGTCTCTCAGATGAAAGTATAAGTCCCGAAGATTACGAGCATGCTCAAAAAGTATGGAAAGAGTTTAACTGTAAAACTCTTGGAGACTATCATGATTTATATCTAAAAACTGATGTAACTCTGTTAGCAGATGTGTTTCAAACTTTTAGAAAAACATGTATTAGTGCATACAAACTTGATGCTTTACATTACTATACAGCACCTGGATTATCTTGGGATGCTTTACTTAAACATTCAAAAATAGATTTGAACTTTTGACAGACATTAACATGCACTTATTTATAGAAAAAGGTATGCGTGGTGGAATTAGTATGGTATCAAAACGATATGCCAAAGCAAACAATCCACATGTAGCTGATTATAACACTAGAGAGGAAAACAGATTTTTAATGTATTTTGATGCAAATAATCTTTATGGGTGGGCAATGAGTCAGCTACTTCCATATTCTGGCTTTAAGTGGGTGGAAACGTTGCCAGAGCCAAAAGAAAGAAAAGAAGGAAAAGCATATTTTTTAGAAGTTGATTTGGAATATCCTAAAGAGCTTCATGAAGCTCACAATGACTATCCGCTTGCACCGGAAATATTAGCAGTGAAAACATGTTTTTGTCTGAATACCAAACAGATCTGTTAGAAAATAATGGCATGATAAATACAGAACAACTAGTTCCCAATCTTGGGGACAAAGAAAAATATGTGATACATTACAAAAACCTGCAACTGTATTTATCTTTAGGCATGAAACTAAACAAAGTACACAGAGTATTAGAATTTAATGAAGAACCATGGATGAAATCATATATTTGCTTAAATACAGAACTTAGGAAAAAAGCTAAATCACAATTTGAAAAAGATTTTTACAAACTTATGAACAACTCTGTGTTTGGCAAGACAATGGAAAATTTACGCAAGCAAGTCAGAACTGACGGCTCTGAAAATGAAAAGATAAGAAAAATAATAGCCAAACCCAACTTTAATAGGCGTATAAAATTTTCAGATGAATTGTCAGCAATACATGTAAACAAAACAAAATTAACATTAAACAAACCAATCTATGTTAGGATGTCAGTATTGGATTTATCAAAGTATATGATGTATGATTGGTATTATAATACTTTGAAAAAAAGGTATGGAGATAACTGTACTTTATTATACACAGATACTGACAGCTTGCTTGTAGACATCAGAACAGACGATGCATACAAAGATATGGTTGAAATGAAAGATGAATATGACTTAAGTGATTATCCGAAATACCATCCAATGCATGATGATACAAACAAAAAAGTATTAGGTAAAATGAAAGACGAATGTAATGGTGTTGCTATAGCTGAGTATGTTGGATTAAGACCCAAACTATATTCTGTTTTGAGAGCGGATGAGCCGATGATTGAAAAAGTAATAGATAAAATGAAAGATGAATGTCCTGGTGTTCCGATAGTTGAGTATATTGAATCAAGACCCAAACTATATTCTATTTTGGGAGGGGATGTGCAGATGATTGAGAAAGTAACAAACAAAATAAAAGATGAATGTGTTCCTATAGTTGAATCCAAACTATGTTCTATTTTGGGAGTGGATGAGCAGACGATTGAAAAAGTAGTAGATACAATAACAAATAAAACAAAAGATGATGGTGAGTCTATAGCTGAGTATATATCTAGGAATATTGGATTAAGACCCAAACTATATTCGATGTTTAGAGCGGATGTGCAAAATGTTAAGAAAGATAAAAATATTGGATTAAAATCCAAACAAGATTCTATTTTGAAAGTGAATGAGCAGATTATTAAAAAAGCAAAGGGTGTAAAAGAATATGTAACCATAAAACAAACAAACTTTGAAAACTACAAGGATGCATTGTTTGGCAAGAAAAAATACACCCATAAAATGAATATGATGCGATCAATGAAGCATCAAATATATGGCATAACAGTAAACAAAGTTACATTATCACCATTTTACTCATAAAGATACATCCGAGAAGATGGAATTACAACTGATGCACATGGTTTCTACAAAAACTTATGAATTTGGGTATCAGCAGGAACAATAAGTAGTTCTTCTTTGACAAATCCTCTTTGAGGCGCTGGTGATTTCAAATAATATACTCTTATACCTTGCGTTACCATATAACTTTTAATCTTGTGAATATCTACACTCCACATTGGATCAGTTGCTCTACGTCTTCCACCTTCTTGTTCCCCGGGTTGATATAAATATCTTACACTTGCATTCATACAGATAGGATCATCTTTTAATATTTTTGTTTCAACAGGAGGGGGCTTTTTTGTCTCCGCATTTATGGCTTTAACAACTTCTGGTAATCTCTTTACCCATTCTCTATTACGATTTTGGGAATCTATTTCCTTAGCATACTGATAACCAAACAATCTCTCAGCTAATGTTCTGTTAAATCTTTCCACTATAGCTTGGTCTCTGTGTATTTCTGTTCTGCCCCGTCTGATAGTTACATTATGTTTTGCCATCAGCTGCGATACTGCACCCATAAATTCTCTGCCTGTATCCACTTGTAATAACTTTGGATATTTCAAATGCCGACTGTATATTTTTTCAAATGCTTTAGCAACTTCTTTACTATCCTTGGAAGTCAGTGGCTCTGCTTCTTTGTATCTACTTGCAATATCAACCACAGTCAACGCATATTTATATGTCTTGCGTCCACGACCAAAACCAAAAGTATCATGCGGTAAAAATAACAAATCAGCTTGATGCACTCCATTCTTAGCAGAAACATCAAACCTGGGTCTAACTATTTTCTTTGGTGCGGGTAAATAAATCTGCCACACAGCTTGTTTCTTTAAAAATTCTAATGCCTTTTTTACACTGACACCAGCCTCTTTTGCTAATTTTTTAACTGCTGTGTAACCTCTCCAAAATAATTTTGGGCTGTAATACATCTTTTCCATTTTGTCCTACTAAAGATTAAACTTTATATAACTATAAAGAAAAAATGGATATCACAACTGCACAATTTGATGAACTGCTCGAAGAGCAAAATCAAAATAGCACAAAGAAATGGACAGACATGGAATTAAATAAAATATACACTATTACAGATACCAAAATAGTAGAAACTGAATATGGTCCATCCATGGTATTGACATTATTAGACAATGGTGAAGTATGGGCGCCTGGTCATCTCAAAGATAAAATAGAGAAGAGTGCTAAACCACCATATTATATGCGACCACTTGGATTGAAACCATGTAAAAAAAAAAAAAAAAAAGTATCATGCATATGACTTAGTCTTTCCAAAGGTTATTTCAAAGTAAACATATTTAGTTATTTCAAAGAAATCCAAAGTAATTATAGTTTTAAACTATTTTTTTTATGAACTCAATTTATACGCCACAAATCCAGTTGCAGCCATGCCCACCACAATAAACGTAATTTCTCTATTCTGTTGATCAGGAGATGGTGTATAAAAATCACTCAACTTGGGCTCTGGTTCCAAAAGCAAATGTTTACCAGTTGTGTAATAATACTGTTTCATAGCCTGATCCACATCATCAAAAGTCTGCTCTGCATGATGTTCTTTTTGCAGTTGCTTATTAATAAAATCTTATCTCTCTGTTCTTTTTTTATTCCACTCCGCTTGTGCTGCGTTTAATTGTTCCACTGCTTTGTCATGCCTTTGTCTTTCCTCATCTGAATGACTTCCCATTTTTTAAATGAAATAATTTGAACCGCTAAACGCTAATGCATTTGTTAATGCGCCACCTATCATCATTGCTACTGCACTTGCCATTTTTTTATATATATATTTTAAAAATTATTTCATAATATCCGCAGGAATAATACCTTGCTTAATCAACATATCCTTTGTAGCCATTGCTAACATTATATCCACAGACAGCATCCCAACATCTACCATATTAAAATCCACTTTAGGGGCTGGTCTTTTTAGTAGTTTTCTGCCAATCTCAGAATATCCAATAGTTAAAAGTGTTTCCACTCCAGCATGATACATCATATTTACAATTTGTTTTCCGTCAATACTTGCTGCCATTTTTTTTATATGATTATTTTTTTTAAATAAATTATTAAAAATCAAACGGGTCTTTTGGTGCAACATGAACAGGTTGCACAGCTACAGGTTGCGTAGCAGATTTCTTGTTATAAATATACAAACCCAACCCAGCAATGCCTAATAAAACAAGACACGGTGGAATATATTTTTTGTATACGTTTATTTTGATTTTTTTCTGGTTCTTCTTCACCTATTGTTATTTTTGTTATTTCATCTTGCTTTGCAGCATCTTGCTTTGCAGCATCTTGAAGCAAACGCTTTGCCTTTCTTGCCGCTGCTCCTTTTTTCCCAGCTTCTAATCATTTTGGATTTTTTACTTTTTGTTGTTCAACAGGTTGTGTAACAACAGGTATAACTTCACTCTCTTGGTTCTCCATTTATATTATCTATATTTTTATTTTTATTAAAATCAATATGTCTAACAGTTGTCAGTATTGCTGTAAATGGTGCTAAGCACATTCCATACCTGTAATACAACTCACAACAAGCACTTGTCAAAGCATGATTAATAAATGGGTCTTCCTCCAAATCTTCTATCAGTTTTGGTGGATTGGTTACATTAAAATATTTTGATACTCCCATCACATACAAGTTAATAAAAGAATTGCCTAAAGTCTTGGTCATACTTGCCCCAAGCCTTGCTTCATATCTGCAGTAAAGTTTGTTAATTTCATCTGGTGACATGCCATCTATGTTTGTAAGTCCTTACCCAAATATTGACGACTACCACCGCCAGCCACTATGGCTGATAATCTTTCTTTTTTTGTTTCTTGTTGCTTTGATTCATCACGTTCCGTAAAACCTTCCGACATATCATGGAATAGTTCTTCTGCATTCATTTTTATATTAATAATTTTATTTTTTATGTTGAAATAAACATAAAACACAAAACAACCAGCTGCGATATTCATGCAACTAGTAATTGTTATTATTGTTAATAGCATTGTTATTACTATTGCTATTTTTTATTAGCATTGTTAATTTGCTGCAAGCATTGCTATTAACATTGCTACTTTGCTATAAGCAATGCTATAAGCATTACTATATTTTCTGATATTTTCATTATATTTTCATGTCAGTATTGCTATTAACATTGCTACTTTGCTGTTAGTTTTACTATTAGCAACAAAGCAATGCTGTTAGAAAAAATGAATTGCTGGTAGAAATTATTCAACCCAATAACCAGTTGGTTGGTCAGTTTTCAATATTAACTTTGAATATTTAGTTTTTGCTAAAGCTTTTCTTATTCTGGTTCTCTCCTCCAGCGTCGGAATAACATCATTTCCCTCAAACAATTTTCATAACTATCTCTGTCCTTACTGTCCTTAGTGTAAAACTTACACAACCATTTTGCTTGCTCTCTTAAATCTTTTAATACAGAATTATATCTCTGTGAAATAACCCACACTGATTGTTTGGCGTGGCGGCCAGAGAATGCCAACTCTGACAACATATCTTTTTTCTTTGTTAATTCCTTTGTGGCTGAGCAATCGTCAATGATATATAGTGTGGGCTGGCCAGCATATCTTTTGCTCACGGGATTGACAATTTTTTTTTTTTTTATCTTTTGGGTTTTTTACATCACCTATCCAGGATCTATTTTTATAAGCCTCGTTCCACTCTATGGTTGTACACAATATAATGATATGTTCAAAAACTCCAACATACACTTGTTCAAGTATGTCAAGAACAAACTCTGTTTTGCCGCAGCCTGTCTGACCGCAGATAATGGCACTGTGTGGATATTTAGGATATTTTTGTTGCAAACTAGTATCCTGCTTCTTTGAATCTTCCATCTTCGAAATTGATTTGCGCATCTTGTATTATATATATATAAATATGTAAAAGTTGATCTGCATCTGCTTTTTTATTTATTAGTATCGTTATGCCTTCACTGCCGTTTTCTATTCTTCTTCCACTGCCGTGAAAAAATTGTCATCACATGTTCTAAGGTCAAGCCACAAAGCATATGATTTTGTCAGATAAGTCTCAAGAGAAACATTGGTAAAGTTTAAGTCCCTCGCTGCTGTTTCTGTCTCTTTGTTTCTTTTTGAGGTCAAGGCAAAATATTTGTTGATTTCATCCCAATGTTGATATGCCTTCATGCCCTGACTATACAACTGATTTGGTACTCCCTCTATTGTCATTTCAACCTTTTCAATCTTTGGGTTGTAATAGGTTTCTGTGCTTGTTCTTTCTGGGTCTTCAAACAGCATTAGAATACCTTTCATGCTCCGTGCTGGTACATTAATGTTGATGTTCCAAAGAGTATCAGATTTGTTTGCTATTATTTTTCTATGTCGCAAGATACGATCATACATAAATGACATCTTACCATTGGTTTGCTGTCTTATTTGTCTGGCTAATTCAACATCACTAACCGTATCAAATTCCAAGCAGATATTTTTTATTACATAAGATGCATCAGCATCACTGCTTTTGATAACATCGTTATAATCATTAAACGTTAATTCATATTCTAACCTATCACCAAGCCCCGCTTGATAAAATGGCATATGACTTTCTAACATTTCAAAGTCCAGTGGAATACAAAATCTATTTCCAAAACATGCTGCTATAGCTTCATCTCCGGTGTCTGAGGAAGTATCTCCCGCACCAACTCTATGTTTTAGCATGTTTGCTTTACCAATATCTTGCGGTAGGGCTTTTCCATAAATCTACATAACAATGATATATATCACTGTCATCTATTGACATGACTTCATTGCCACTTATTCTTATTGTCATTTTTTTCACAAGTGTTCTACCCAGATTTTGAAATAGAGTAGCGTTGGCGTCTGTTCTGCTTTTAAGTTCTATTTCAAAGGCAAGACGAGCAGTACGAGGAACTATTACATCATTAGTACTTAGATTGGGAAATCTCACAAGCAGTTGCTGGTTTTGGTCTATTGTTGATGGATTATTAGTTATTACTACACTTGTGAGGATGCCCTTGGCACCATGAGGCTCTCTTAGTTTTCTATGAGGGTTGAGTTTGTTTCCGTAAGCTGACATTGTTTTTATTTTTTAAATATATTTTTTAAAATTAAATAAAATAAACAATGGCTGAAGGAGGATTTGATTTTGACAATCCTACGTTTGATCCAGATGATTATGATGAATATTATGATGATGATTTACCAATGGTGCCTGATGAACCTATTCGAAGAAGTTTTTTTAATGAAAGCGATCATTTTGCTGACCTTGGAGGAAGGCTAAAAGAATCCCAACTTGAAGCACACAAAGAAAATCTTGTAAAATCTTTTTATGATGAAATAAAAAAACGATATAAGATGACACCGGACAAAATGGATTATGGCCAGTTTAAAGTATCATCTGATGGTAAAACATTATACTGGCGGTTGTTTGGTGATCAAGAAATAAGAATAACTGCCAGGCAAGTTTCTTTTACATTTCTTGCTCTTGGTTCTTTGGTAATTGAATATAACAGGGTTGTTGGCTCTGGGGGAACAATGGCGGTAAGACAATTTTTGAATTTGCCGGAGTATGACAGTAGAACAAAAGTATCACAAAAAGCTCGGCAATCGTTGCAAGATTTGGAGAGCACAAGAAACGATTTACCAGACGTGGATACCATTCCATTACAAGATTTATCAAGTGTTACGAATGACACAGCACAGTCAATAGAAAGTGCTCTTCACGAGCGTCCTAATGTTTCAACACAAACAAATATAGACAGGTGTGAAATGGATGGAATAGTAAAAGCGATGACAACTGTCAAGGAAAAACTCACCAATAATGTGGCAAAACTTACACAACTTGATAAAGACATAACAAGAGAAAAACAAAAGTTAGAACAAGCTAAGACTGATAATGATGAATTTCAGATAAAAAGAATTAGCGATCGCATCAAAGACCTTGAAGATGAGATAGGTGCAAGAATGGATGTCATTAATGAAAACAGAGAAGCTTTTCGTAATCAAGTAAGCAGGATAAAAGAGACAATAAACAAAATGTTAAACGAGGATACAACTCTTGGTGAGAGGATCAAAATCTTGTTTAGGGAGCAAGGTATTACTATTGTTAGTATTTTAACTGCATTTGGTATGATTCTTGGGGTAATAATTAATTCTATTATTCCCACATCAAGTGCTGCGCCAACTCCAACTCCAAAACCTGATCCATCAAGTGTAAAAGACTGGATAAAAAAACAACTATTTAATCTTGGTAAACTTCTTGCCAACCTAGCTGGTAAAGCTGCTGCAGCACTTCCAGGAGTTATTGGTGCAATAGTAGCATGGCTTTTATCTGCAACAGGTAATGTTATTAATTGGCTTGGTAACAATCTATGGGCTTTGCTTGTGTTTGTTTCCGGGTTGTTGTATGTGGCAGCCAAAGAGTGGTTTAGTAAGTCTCGTAAATAAGTAATGCAGCAAGACCTATTACTATAGTACCAACAATTATAGTTGTTTTGTTATCTTCGTGTTCAATCGCTATTTTTTGTATTTCTGGTGGGTTATGTTCCACAGTTTTATGTATTGATTTATTAAAGTCAGAATGTTCCGGTAAAAATTTCTTTGTTGTGGTACCTTGAAAAGGTTGAATAATTTTTGGTGGCACTGGTTTTACATTTACATCATTATTCAATCCTAATGCTTGTGCATCGGTTGCTATTACAATTTCATTATTGTAGTCTTGTATTATTCCGATTCTTAATTCCATGTCGCTCGGAGACATATACAATCCACTTCCATAGACAAAATTTACTTTACTTCTTGCATATTTTAGGGTGGTTTCATATCTTGAAATTTGACTGGGCAAGTCGATGGGGCTATTTATTGCGTCCTCTACATTTGATAGAAATTGTTTCTGTGCATCAAATGCCGTTCCAGTTCCAAGTATATCAGTTCTTGTTTGTGATTGTGAGCCAAGAATTGCCCAGCAGTATGTTCTTATACTGTCATTGATTCTTTCTACTCCTGCGCTTGTAAATGCAGATGAACAATCTAGTATAAAAGTAGACCAGCTGTTGTCAGCCTCAGATCCTTGTGCAATGTAATCAATGTGATATGTTTTATCACTCTCATAGACTGTGAAACTCATCGTTTTGTTGTCGTATACAGTATTTATCAAAGGATGATAACCAATATTTGTCCAGTAATTATAAATTGTTCCTAGACTATTATTATAGCTTTGTTTCTGTCTCCAGTCTGAATATAAATCAACGTTAAACTCCTTGCATATTCTCTCGTACGCGTTTCGGTTATATGTGTTACTAAATGCATTCCAATTTGAGTCTTGCGGCATTGCTACACTCATCTCAAATAATATTCTCCTAACTTGGTAGTAGACATGAAATCGAAATAACGAACCAACCAAAGTATCAGCTTTTAGATGATTGTTGAAATCAATGCCACATCCAGTTGTCGCACACCAAATAGCAAAGTTTAACTGATTCTGCCAAAATAACATCCAATCTGTTCCCCAGCGTTGAACTATAGCATCTGATTTGACGTATGGAAGTTTGTATTTTTCAAAGACATTGGGGAATGATGCTTTAAGGTCTTTACCGTCTGATGTTATGACTATGTTTTGATTTATTATATCTATCACTTTCTTGCTAAAAGTATTTGAATAGTGAGCATCCGGGTTATATTTGAATTCTTTAGAAATCATTTTTATTTGTGTTTTTATATATATATATTAAAAAAAATGTTTCATACAATTTCAAACATAGACAACTCTATTAATTTACAACAGTATATCGATAATAGAGATGGAACTAAGCGCGTTGGATTAAAAAGTTTTACATACACTATCGGTTGGCAAAATATTATTCATGAAACCATAAAGACACGAAACCCAGATAAAATAGAACATTTAGCAGGTGGACTCTATAACTTTCAAGACTTGGTAGAAAAGTTTAAAGTGCTAAATGAAAATATTATCCTGGACAGTATTGTCCAAATTGGTGCAGCCATTATACATACGTCAATAGAAACACGAATGTCAAGCGGTCTTTCAAAAATGCTGGGATTCAAAGATAGAAAATGGTTGACAGGTACTAATATAGGAGATTACCCAATTGATTTAGCTCCTTATAAACAGCTATATGTTCATCTGGAACAAGTTAATACGAGTAGTAATTATTTCAATGGTGCACCAAGCACTATTATAGGTGTTGTACCTGTAGTAAATAAACAGTTTGGAGATATAGTATATACAAGTTTTTATCCTGAATATCACTGTCTTATGAGTGGTGCAATTACTGAATTAAAAATAGAAGTCAGAGATGAGTATGGCAACAAGATATTTAATCACGGTTTGCCTATGAGTTGTGTTTTAGAAATTATTTAAAAAATATATTTTTATAAAAAAAAAAAATGAGTATATTTGGACCAACAATACCTAAAAAAACAGAAGACTTAGAGGCTTTGATAAATAATGTTCAATATTTATATAGACGAATTGTGCCTTTTGTTAACCAGTTTAATCATTTGAAAAATAGAGTTGATAATCTTAAATACGAGATTATAACAATATTTGCAGAGGCTAAGGGCCCACTTGTGTCAAACAGAATACTCTCATTTGGTAATGGTGGAGCAGAATCAAATGTGGGGCATGTAATGACACGCCGTGGACGAATTATGGGAATAGGTTTAGCATGTGAACGATTAGTTGGTGACGTATCTGTAATAGTTTCTGTCAATGGTGTTGAACAACCAAATTATGGCAAAACGCTTCATATCATCCCACGCAATCATGATAACTTTGATAAACCTTTAGAAATTGGTGCTGGTTCTGTTGTTAACTTTGTATGCAAGGTTGCTAACGCTACCGCTGTAAATACGGTGGCATTATTATTAATTGAATTAATATATTTTTTTATTTATTAATATAAAAATGAAGCAACCAACAGCACCAAGTTTATATCCTGAGTTGCCAGTGGAAGACGGACAAAATTATAGATTACAAAAGATTTCAGAAATTGAAAAAAAGTTAATTACAGAACGAGATATACGTCAGTCACTTTATAAAAAATATAAACGTGGTATTAATATTGCAGATGGAATTGACACTACCTTAATATCTGCAGGTGTTATTATGGCTGGGATTGGATTTGTTGTTCCAGTTTTGTTACCTTTGGAAATAGCAGCAATAGTATGTGGAGCTACAGGTGTTTGTATTAATTTTATCAGACGCAAGCTTAATTCAAAAGCTCAAAAACATCATGAAATAAAAACTTTGGCAGAGTCTAAGTTAAATAGTATAAAGCATTTAATATCAAAAGCGTTGAGTGATGCACAAATATCTGAGCAAGAGTTCAAGTTGATTTTAGATGAACTGGAAAGATACTATAATTTGAAAAAGGACATCAAACAAAAGAAACTTGAAATTAGTGAAGTTCAAAAAAAAGAACTAGTGGAGCAGGGAAGAAAGGAAGCAATGACAACCTTACAAAAAAGTCTAAAAAGTGTGTGATTTATTGTTTTAGTAGTGTGTTTGAGTATGATCCACCACCTTTGTATTCACGGTCAGAAAATTGTTAATTTGGGTGTAATTTTGATAACAAATCAACAATTTTTTTTTGTATTAAATAAACATTTTTATAATTTTTGATAACTTATAAAAAAATTAAACTTGCAATCTTCACTACCCCTATTTTAAAAAAGTTTTAATAAATCAAGTAAATCACCATTTCATGGTGATTTACTTATATATATGTATTTTGGGTGTTTCTGGCTCAAACTCGACAAACTCGAGCAGAGCGAGAGCTTGAGCCAGAACACCCAAAATACATATATATTGGAATGTTATGTTGATGGGAGTATACGGTGTGTTCTTTTCCTTTAACGTCCACCGTGGCGCCCAGGGAAGGTTAACTACACTCAACATTTATTTACACCGTAATTTTTCATAATTTTGCTTGGTATGTATACTCGTCTATGAATGATTAACAACATACCAAACAGTTTGGTTATTTTGATATTTGAAGTACGTCTCAAATGAAACGTTATGACGACAGGATTACACTGTATGCATTTGTTTCCTCCTACGCCATTGGTGCGGCCTGGTGGAAGGGGCATCACATACACTAATAATTCAATAACATTGTCATTTGTCCATATCTTTGCACATTAATTGGTATAAATAGTCATCTATGAAAGAGATACAAAGCATGTCAAATGGTTTATTATTTAAAACTCAGACGTCTTCCCCGGGCTTGGTGGAGTGGTTGGATGGTGGGGAGAGGGAAAAAGGACGTCAGTTTTTTTAATTATATTACAAACGAACATTTTGATAAATTGATTACAGTGTATAATACTACGTTTTTCTCCTGTGTTTGTGGGTGTCTAGGTGGGGAGTGTCATACATGTATACAGAAAATCTGATCTGAGTATCAAAGAACAATCAAAACAAGTGCATGTCGCACCAATATTATCTAGGTGATAAATACTTCGAGATTTCCAGGTGTCCATTTAAACCGCCAAAAACTTGACGTCATGTAGCTTTTGTTCAATGCGAGTTATAATATAAATAAAAAAACTATGCCATGCGTTAGAAACGAGTAATGCGTTATCGTAAGAACAATCTATTCTTAAACCGGCAACAGTATACGAGGTTTAGCTGCATATGTTTAGAAAATTGAGGTAATGTATTGTATCCTAGCTGCAATCATACTCTTAGTAATTTAACATGTTCATAATATGTGATCGTATTGTTAAGGCAAAACCAATCGACCACAACAATGAATAGCACAAAAGCAATCATGGTTCCCAGCAGAAGGCGATTTTTTGTCAATAGTTGTAGTAAATTGAATAAGCCTTCTTTCTCGGTGGTCTTAAAGTTGTTTAAAAATCCGTCAATACTCAGACAACAGTATTTACCTCGGTCAATATAAAATTCTAGGTCTGACTGTTCAATCCATAAACTTGCATATGGACCTCAGCACCATACATTGTTTGTTAAACACATGTTTGGTTTATTCCTTCCCTATGTTTTACAACTTTGGTTTAAATACAAATGCTCAATCCGAACCAATGCATTTCACAGTAAATGAAGTAGCCCAGTATATATATAAAAATGTATCAATTTCCCCAATTTGTTTTTGCAGGAATCCGTGAGAGTTTGGCTGATTTGGCTGATAGGACTCAATCTACAAGAATATATAGAGGTAATAGTTAATAAAACATACTGGTTTACTGAAGTACAGACTACCTTATAGTTGACTTAAAATATTGTTCTGCGTTATAAATAACAGAACTCATTCATCGCTATCGCTCAATCATTCACGCATACAAGTACACACAAAGACACATTTATTAACACATTTATTAATGTAATCCCATTATTTCCTTCTGACTCTCTGTCATGCTTCCATTCTTTGTTTTTGTCTGAAACTGATTAGCAAATATTAATAATTCGCACAATTTTAGAAAACTGTTATTGTAATTGATTTAAATACACACTTATTTAATCATTACAATACCACTGCATTACTCAATCTTAATCGAGCATATAATTCGTGATAATAATTACAAACATGTATTAGCCGCCAATAAGCCAAAACCGTGGTGATGGCGTAGTGGAAGTGGTAGATAGGCATCTCATGCGGAAGGTCATGTGTTCAATCCTCGCCCTGGTCCCACCAAACACTTCATAATTATGGTACCGGTATCTCCATTGCTTGACATTCAGCATGCTAAAGGTGTCTAACCTGTGTCAGTACAATGTGACAGTGGGTTGGGTGAGGATGGGGTGTGGGTGGTCGGTATGCTGTAATGTGTCTAGGGCGTGACATTCCAGTGTAGAATCATTATAAAATTGGGCATCGAGCTCACGGCTACAGGTAGGCATTGATTTTAGAGATACGAATGCAATATTGCTAAAAGCGACATCAATTTCATTGGTCAGATATGTTAATCAAATGACCTATCAGAAAATGTGTCTTGTTTCTATGCTCGGACTCCATAAACATTTGGCTGGAATGGCGGGTGTCCAAATGGGTTGTCAGATATGGTTGGTTTTCAACATTCTGAATTTGTAATGAAATAAACATTCTGAACACGTCTGGATAAGATGAGTAATGAAGGAAAACACAGCTTTTTTCATTCAATCAAGGGCCATCTCTTTGGTTAAATTTGACTGATTACTGGACCTGTTCAATCATATTAGGTCATATAGGGAAAGCAATCTCTGAGTGAGCATTTCCCATCAGACACATGCCTCTGCAAAGGAGCGGACACACACGGGGCTGGTGTCTGTACTTTTAAATAGGAGTAGTGACCCTTGTTTTTCTTAAACATAACCCATGGTGCCTTGTCCAAATGATAGGGCCTTCATTTTTATCTGATTTTTTACAAACTTGTACATCAATCCTTTTCCCGATGTTACGCATCTTATTTGCCGACACATTACGCTGCGAAATGTCGTTCAACAGCTATCTGACTGCGTCTTCAAGCTTCTCTTTACTTAAACGTGTCTTTAAGAAGACCTTAATAAATTTAACAAAAACGATAAAATCAATGATGTCGTGCGAGGAAATTAAGACAGAACGTGGTATGTGTTAAGTCCAGACTCTATTGTGCCCATCGCGACAGGTATACCCTGACGTGTTCGTTGGCGGACGGACTATAAACCTTAGAATTACACACACACACACACACGTGGTATGTGTTCCCGAGTACATATGCCACGACTTACTTTACTTTTAAAAAGGAAATTTGGTATTTGCACAATTGATAATTCATATATACAGACCCTAAAACAAGTTGCGTTTTTTTCCCTTAAGTATAGTAATGCTAACAGAAACCTCTATACAGTATACGGGTCTTAACCTGAACTATGGGGTATGTTTAAAACTAGGTATGAAATATGTTTAAAGACATACCACATACGCGTTTTTTAATGGCCCTGTATCGTTAGGAAACATGTCCACTACTGGTCATGTGTTCTGGTACACGCTGGGATTGACACTGGAACCAATTAGATGTGTGCAAAACTAACCAATGAAATGATGTCTTATGTTACGCGTAACTTAACTAACCTTCTGAACTAATATGACTAACCAATGGCATGTTGTTCTAAAGTTACACGTAACATAGGCTTCAGTTACGCGTAACATAACTAACCAATGAAATGATGTTCTTATGTTGCACGTAATTTAAGCCTATGTTACTCTTATCTTAAGCAGACAATGAAATGGTGTTCTTATGTTACGCGTAACATAACTAACCAATGAAATCAGTTTCTTATTGTACGCGTAGCGTAGGCTTAAGTTACGAGTATCATAACTTTGGTTACGCAACAAAGGACCGTATGACCCCGGTGGCCTGAACGGGTTACGTGTAACATATTTATAGGTTATTAGATTTGTATTGGTATAGATGCACGAGTTCTTCCGCGTACCACTATTGCACGACTTTAGGAACGCAATATGTATATGAAGAAGAACGAGTGCATATATCACATTACAAATGTAATTTAATTTTCATAAAAAACATTTAATTGAAACAAACATATTGTCGTTACATCGTGGGAATTTTCACAATGAAATCAACATTGTTTACATCACGTGACATACTTTATTTGACATGAACAGAAAATTGCACCAATCACGAACGAGTATACATTACACACCCAATATGACTTTATTACACGTCAATATGGGGGAATATTGACGTTCCTGTTACATTGAAAGTAAACGGAGCTTGTTAATGCGTATGCACTAATGACAGGTTATTATATTTGTAATGGGATATAAGCACGAGTTCTTTCGCGTATTAATATTGCGCGACTTTAGGAGCTCAATATCTATGCGCAAAAGAACGAGTACATATAACCCAATACAAATCTAATAACCTTTTTAATATAAAAACGAAGAATTAGAACGAAACAATAGGTTTAAACATTTAATTTGCATCAAAAATATTTATTTGAAATAAACATATTGTCGTTACATTCTGGGAATTTTCGCAATGAAATTGGCATTATTTACGTCACGTGACATACCTTCTTTGACATGAACAGAAAATTGCAACATTCACGAACTAGTATACATCACACACCCAATATGAGTTTACTACCCATCAATATGGACGAATATTGACGTTTCCTGTTACATTGAAAGTAAACGGAGCTTGTAAATTCGTATGCAATAATAAGAGTTATGACCCTGATTGCTAACCATAAACGTTGGGTCAATGTCTTATTCCAACGTTTAAAAGCGGTTATAAGCAACCTAACATCAACGTAATTTTAAAGTCGGGGCTCCGACATAATCAAAAATGTGATTATGATTGACTTACATTCTCACATATTTTAAGTAAGCTTGGTTTTGGTTGAAATCTCAGTTTAAAATAATTATGTTGTTTGACATCGCATCGATACATTCTAAATGGTATAGGATATTGTAAGCAAACACATGAACATTGATTCAAGCGAAGACCATTGTATACCTGCATACTCACATAAAGATGAATGGCCACCCTTTTTGTAGTATTATCAATTAACAAATTTAACTCTTAAACATCATATGAACATTTCTTGAGAAACATATATTTAAAACCGCTACTAAGATGTATGTAAAAATAAGTATTATTTGCATGACGAAGATACTACTTTTACCACTGCGTGACTGCACGGGGAAATGAGGTAAATCTGAATTGTATAGCTGCACAACTATTGCCATATATTTGATAAATACATTTACCTGTGGATTAATATACCTGTTCATAGTTTTCTACGTCATCAAATAAAATCTTTATTCTCGCTTTTCACAGATATTTCAATGTGTGAATTGTAAATATATTTTGTTGTGTTTTGATTTTGATTTAAATAAACATAAACATGCTCATGAAACAAAGCATGGCCGATGATCTTTAAGAAAATCCGCAAACAGATTATTTAATTAAAATTAACGCTCTGAGCTCTCGTTTTTATATAATATTATCACAATTACAAATATAGTATTGGATATGTCAACGTTTGGATGGTTTAATTATCTCAAATAGGTGTCGATAATATTGTTTTGTCAGTTTTATTTTAACCGCAATTACAGTGCCGCCTTTCACAATACTGGGTACCTTTGCAATTTATGTTGTGACTTTTAGCAGTTGCTCGTTGTAACTCAGATTGTGTTACCACGTTTATACAACGTCGTTATTTCGATGTTATATAAATGTGACAATACATTTCCATATACTGCTGCTAGGCATCTATTCAACGTGAAAAATATCTATCTATCTATCTATTTACCTATCTACCTATCTGTTTCTGCGAAGGAATCCTAATGTTTGATATGCATTTTAGATCATTTTGTAGTGTTTTTGATTGTTTTTCTGAGTGATTGTAATGTAAACTGCAGTGTCATCTGGAAATAATCTAACTCGGGATTTGAGAACTGGGGTGTCATTTATATAATGCAAGAAACAGTAATGGGCCGAGAATGATCCTTGTGGCACTCCAGAAGTAATAGGTATTGATGATGATCTGGATCTGTTGGTCAGCATTCAAATACCACATCATGTGTGCGATTTACTAAAAAAGGGAGAGTATTCCCTCTGATCCCATATTCGCTCAGCATGAGAATCAGTTTCTCATGGCTGACTTTATCAAATGCTTTGCTGAAACCAAGTAGAATTAGGTCTATATATTTCTTGGAGTGAACACCTTTGAGTAGTTCATCCATAAGCATTTATAATTTATGAGCTAAGACCGCCACACGACCATCTTTAGCGGAAACCAGGTTGTAGTTGATAAAATATTCCTAGTATACTGAAGTGTTTAACGATTGAGGAGGCAACAATATGTTCTAGAGTTTTACGGAGAATTCATGTGAGGGAAATAGGTCGGTAATTCGCAGGGTTGGATTTGTCGCCGTTTCTGAGTAATGGAGATACATTTGCATTTTTTAATATAGAGGGTAATTCCCAGTTTTAATTGATTTCTGGAAAATTATTTTTATGATAGGAGAAATCTCTTTTCAAAGAGTTTTCAGAATAATGGGTTTCATTTGGTCTAGGCCTGCAACTTTATGTGGGTTTAAATTTGATAACAATATTTCTATTCCCTTGATGAATATTCGATGTCAGGCATTTTACTATGTGCCTTACATTTCCCTGGGATTTTTTTACCCTCGTCTCCTATGTTCTGGAGATTTATTTTACTTAAGGACTTTATGGATAGGGGTGACGTTGTGCTAAATATTGACTAAAACTGTTCGTGCAGTAGTGTCGCCTTCTTTGCATCACCTTGGTGGCAGATGTTGTCCTTTTATAGAGGAGCTACACTGGTTGAGTCTTGTTTTGAGTGTTTTAGTAGAGTGTACAATTTCTTAGTGTTTGGTTTGTTTGTGTTTGTGTGTTGTTACTAACTTGGTTTACATTCAGAATGCTTTCAAGAACGTTTATATATGAAAGTTTTATTCATTTGCATGTTAGGTGTTTGATGTTTTTGTAATGTTCCTTGTCGTTTGTCCTGTTTGGAGTGCATTGCTTTTTGTATAGCCTATCAGGTTGTCTGTAGAGGCGTTTTAGTTTTTGTGTGATCCTGGGGAGTTTGTCCTTTATTTGTGTCATTTTGGTTGGCACAATGCTGCATGTTTAAGTAGTAGTACATACATAACTGTAAATTCCTAATAACTTCAATCATTTAATTTAAATGAATTTAATGCAGAATGGATCATTTTTCAGTAACCGACAAATAGAAAAATAAAAACAGGAGAAAATAACAGGCTTTTAAATGTTTTTTTGAAACAAAATAAAGGTTTTAAAGGATTTCAACAAAATCACAGGTTTTTAAAGGTTTTAAATGTTCCGCTAGTAGGACTGCAGTATTGCTGTCCTTCGAAGTATTCCCACTTGACTCATACACATTTGTTCAAATGTCTTGTTCCGCTCAGTGGTGTCTTGCACATCCACGTTTTCTTTGTTGATCTGATATATCAGGACTGTAGCGATGATACGGTTATACGTTATAACGTTTATCTGCTCGAAATAATTGATTACCAAAGCATGCATTGATTTCGTGAGTGAAACGGACCTCTGGGCAACGACAAAAACGTGTTTATTTACCCTATCCATGTTGCATAATGCATTTTGGCCAGATTATCCAAGGAATATTAGGGATGCAGATTGTCCAGTAGATATCCGCTTATCAACGTCTCATCCAATGTCGACTACAAAGACAGACAACTCAAATAAAAGCGAAGAATCCGGCGTAGATTTCCCATAGGCCTCCATTATAGCTTTTGGCCTACTACCCTTATTCCTATATCCAAACGGATGATACAACCTAACCTTTTTTAAAGAGCTATCTTATTTTTGAGTGTCTCACTCAAAATTGAGCAGCAAATTGGAGGTAATGTGATGCTTTCAGCCTCTAATATTTCACTGAAGGTGCAGTATGGCAGTAAATACATATTGCTTTTTGCAAAAATACCCTCAGTACAATTGTTTCCATAAAAATGCAACTTTCAGTCAAAATATCCTAAATAAACATGTTTTGTGATGGAAATATAATATTTTGATGATCATGTTTTATGGGGTTTTACTATGATTTTGGTAATTTAATCCAAACAGAATCTACCTTACAATCTGACTGTATGCCCTAATAGACTCTATCCTTTGTTCAACCAATCAGAAGCCCTAAATCAGTAGTGGTATCTGACATGTTAAGTTTTCCAAATTAGATTATAGTTGAGAAGACATTTTTATTTTTTTGTAATTAAGTCTTAAATGGAATGTTATATTGATGGGATTAATTGTATACAGTGTACTTTGTTCCCTCCTACGTCACCTATGGGGCTCAGGGAAAAGGATTTTAAAAATGTCAAATACACTAAAAAATCATTTACACTGTTAAGTTTCCTTATTTTTACACATAACTTGCTATTTATGTAATCGTCTATGACATATAACGGACGTTTGCCCAGAGGTGGGGCAATTTGTTTTTGTTATTACTATGTCTCAAATGGAATGTTATGTTGATGGGATTATACGTTGTGTTCCTTTCCTTTAACGTCCACCGTGGCGCACAGGGAAGGTTAACTACACTCAACATTTATTTACACCGTAATTTTTCATAATTTTGCTTGGTATGTATACTCGTCTATGAATGATTAACAACATACCAAACAGTTTGGTTATTTTGATATTTGAAGTACGTCTCAAATGAAACGTTATGACGACAGGATAACACTGTATGCATTAGTTTCCTCCTACGCCATCGGTGCGGCCTGGTGGAAGGGGTATCAAATACACTAATAATTCAATAACAGTGTCATTTGTCCATATCTTTGCACATTAATTGGTATAAATAGTCATCTATGAAAGAGATACAAAGCATGTCAAATGGTTTATTATTTAAAACTCAGACGTCTTCCCCGGGCTTGGTGGAGTGGTTGGATGGTGGGGGGAGGGAAAAAGGACGTCAGTTTTTTTAATTATATTACAAACAAAATATTTGATAAATTGATTACAGTGTATAATACTACGTTTTTCTCCTGTGTTTGTGGGTGTCTAGGTGGGGAGTGTCATACATGTATACAGAAAATCTGATCTGAGTATCAAAGAACAATCAAAACAATTGCATGTCGCACCAATATTATCTAGGTGATAAATACTTCGAGATTTCCAGGTGTCCATTTAAACCGCCAAAAACTTGACGTCATGTAGCTTTTGTCCAATGCGAGTTATAATATAAATAAAAAAACTATGCCATGCGTTAGAAACGAGTAATGCTTTACCGTAAGAACAATCTATTCTTAAACCGGCAACAGTATACGAGGTATACGAGCGCTCGTATACCTCGTATACTGTTGCCGGTTTAAGAATAGCTGCATATGTTTAGAAAATTAAGGTAATGTATTGTATCCTAGCTGCAATCATACTCTTAGTAATTTAACATGTTCATAATATGTGATCGTATTGTTAAGGCAAAACCAATCGACCACAACAATGAATAGCACAAAAGCAATCATGGTTCCCAGCAGAAGGCGATTTTTTGTCAATAGTTGTAGTAAATTGAATAAGCCTTCTTTCTCGGTGGTCTTTAAGTTGTTTAAAAATCCGTCAATACTCAGACAACAGTAATTCACCTCGGTCCATATAAAATTATAGGTCTGACTGTTCAATCCATAAACTTGCATATGGACCTCAGCACCATACATTGGTTGTTAAACACATGTTTGGCTTATTCCTTCCCTATGTTTTACAACTTTGGCTTAAATACAAATGCTCAATCCGAACCAATGCATTTCACAGTAAATGAAGTAGCCCAGTATATATAAAAAAAATGTATCAATTTCCCCAATTTGTTTTTGCAGGAATCCGCGAGAGTTTGGCTGATTTGGCTGATAGGACTAAATCTACAAAAATGTATAGAGGTAATAGTTAATAAAACATACTGGTTTACTGAAGTACAGACTACCTTATAGTTGACTTAAAATATTGTTCTGCGTTATAAATAACAGAACTCATTCATGCTATCGCTCAATCCTTCACGCATACAAGTACACACAAAGTCACATTTATTAACACATTTGTTATTGTAATCCCTTTATTTCCTTCTGACTCTCTGTCATGCTTCCATTCTTTGTTTTTGTCTGAAACTGATTAGCAAATGGTAATAATTCGCACAATTTTAGAAAACTGTTATTGTAATTGATTTAAATACACACTTATTTAATCATTACAATACCACTGCATTACTCAATCTTAATCGAGCATATAATTCGTGATAATAATTACAAACATGTATTAGCCGCCAATAAGCCAAAACCGTGGTGATGGCGTAGTGGAAGTGGTAGATAGGCATCTCATGCGGAAGGTCATGTGTTCAATCCTCGCCCTGGTCCCACCAAACACTTCATAATTATGGTACCGGTATCTCCATTGCTTGACATTCAGCATGCTAAAGGTGTCTAACCTGTGTCAGTACAATGTGACACTGGGTTGGGTGAGGGTGGGGTGCGGGTGTGGGTGGTCGGTATGCTGTAATGTGTCTAGGGCGTGACATTCCAGTGTAGAATCATTATAAAGTTGGGCATCGAGCTCACGGCTACAGGTAGGCATTGATTTTAGAGATACGAATGCAGTATTGCTAAACACGACATCAATTTCATTGGTCAGATATGTTAATCAAATGACCTATCAGAAAGTGTGTCTTGTTTCTATGCTCGGACTCCATAAACATTTGGTTGGAATGGCGGGTGTCCAAATGGGGTGTCAGATATGGCTAGTTTTCAAACTTCTGAATTTGTAATGAAATAAACATTCTGAACACGTCTGGATAAGATGAGTAATGAAGGAAAACACAGCTTTTTTCATTCAATCAAGGGTCATATCTTTGGTTAAATTTAAATAGATCATATAGGGAAAGCAATCTCAGAGTGAGCATTTCCCATCAGACACATGCCTCTGCAAAGGAGCGGACACACACGGGGCTGGTGTCTGTACTTTTAAATAGGAGTAGTGACCCTTGTTTTTCTTAAACATAACCCATGGTGCCTTGTCCAAATGATAGGGCCTTCATTTTTCATCTGATTTTTACCAAACTTGTACATCAATCCTTTTCCCGATGTTACGCATCTTATTTGCCGACACAATACGCTGCGAAATGTCGTTCAACAGCTATCTGATTGCGTCTTCACGCTTCTCTTTACTTAAACGTGTCTTTAAGAAGACCTTAATAAATTTGACACAAACGATGAAATCAATGATGTCGTGCACGGAAATTAAGACAGAACGTGGTATGTGTTCCCGAGTACATATGCCACGACTTACTTTACTTTTAAAAAGGAAATCTGGTATTTGCACAATTGATAATTCATATATACAGACCCTAAAACAAGTTGCGTTTTTTTCCCCTTAAGTATAGTAATGCTAACAGAAACCTCTATACAGTATACGGGTCTTAACCTGAACTATGGGGTATGTTTAAAACTAGGTATGAAATATGTTTAAAGACATACCACATACGCGTTTTTTTAATGGCCCTGTATCGTTAGGAAACATGTCCACTACTGGTCATGTGTTCTGATACAAGCTGGGATTGACACTGGAACCAATTAGATGTGTGCAAAACTAACCAATGAAATGATGTCTTATGTTACGCGTAACTTAACTAACCTTCTGAACTAATATGACTAACCAATGGCATGTTGTTCTAAAGTTACACGTAACATAGGCTTCAGTTACGCGTAACATAACTAACCAATGAAATGATGTTCTTATGTTGCACGTAATTTAAGCCTATGTTACTCTTATCTTAAGCAGACAATGAAATGGTGTTCTTATGTTACGCGTAACATAACTAACCAATGAAATCAGTTTCTTATTGTACGCGTAGCGTAGGCTTAAGTTACGAGTATCATAACTTTGGTTACGCAACATAGGACCGTATGACCCCGGTGGCCTGAACTGGTTACGTGTAACATATTTATAGGTTATTAGATTTGTATTGGTATAGATGCACGAGTTCTTCCGCGTACCACTATTGCACGACTTTAGGAACGCAATATGTATATGAAGAAGAACGAGTGCATATATCACATTACAAATGTAATTTAATTTTCATAAAAAATATTTAATTGAAACAAACAAATTGTCGTTACATCGTGGGAATTTTCACAATGAAATCAACATTGTTTACATCACGTGACATACTTTATTTGACATGAACAGAAAATTGCACCAATCACGAACGAGTATACATTACACACCCAATATGACTTTATTACACGTCAATATGAGGGAATATTGACGTTCCTGTAACATTGAAAGTAAACGGAGCTTGTTAATGCGTATGCACTAATGATAGGTTATTATATTTGTAATGGTATATGCACGAGTTCTTTCGCGTATTAATATTGCGCGACTTTAGGAGCTCATTATCTATGCGCAAAAGAACGAGTACATATATCCCAATACAAATCTAATAACCTTTTTATTGCATGCGCATTTTTAATATAAAAACCAAGAATTAGAACGAAACAATAGGTTTTAACATTTAATTTGCATCAAAAATATTTATTTGAAATAAACATAGTGTCGTTACATTGTTACATCACACACCCAATATGAGTTTACTACACATCAATATGGGCGAATATTGACGTTTCCTGTTACATTGAAAGTAAACGGAGCTTGTAAATTCGTATGCTATTATAAGAGTTATGACCCTGATTGCTAACCATAAACGTTGGGTCATTGTCTTATTCCAACGTTTAAAAGCGGTTATAAGCAAGCTAACATCAACGTAATTTTAAAGTCGGGGCTCCGACATAATCAAAAATGTGATTATGATTGACTTACATTCTCACATATTTTAAGTAAGCTTGGTTTTGGTTGAAATCTCAGTTTAAAATAATTATGTTGTTTGACATCGCATCGATACATTCTAAATGGTATAGGATATTGTAAGCAAACACATGAACATTGATTCAAGCGAAGACCATTGTATACCTGCATACTCACATAAAGATGAATGGCCACCCTTTTTGTAGTATTATCA